>JAKTYQ010000337.1:0-11583 GCA_030674525.1 Metschnikowia chrysoperlae
ACAGTCAAACCGACCTTCGTATGCAAGCATGAGCTGGCATCGACACAGAAAGCTTCACTAGCTCAGTTGGCAGAGCGTCAGTCTCATAGGCAATAAGCTTGTGCAATCTGAAGGTCGACAGTTCGAACCTGCCGTGGAGCATTTGTTTTTGGCTGAATCTAGCTTGTTTTTTTTTGGTTTTTGATGTTGAACTTGTACGAAAAGAACATTGGCTCCGAATTACCATTGTGAATCATTATACAAGTGCTACTTGATGTGTGACTTGAATGTATTGCACTCTATAAAGGCGCGTTTTCGATCTTATAAGAGAAGCGATTTGTTCGACTTAATCAGTCTCTTGGACTAAGTCAGTCTCTTTGACGCCAGTTGCTCCACGCCACCAGTATCTTCAAGTCTTCGTTTCCGCTCTGCCTCCGGTGTTCTGGCCTCGTCACTTTCAATCTCAACGGGATCATCAACTGTACCTTCATAGGCCAATTTCTGAAGAAGCTGTCTTTTCCTGGCTATCTCTGCCCAAAACGAGTCGAAATTACCGGGTTGTTCCAGAGTTGTGGTTCTAGCATCTGAAGCATCGGTTCTCTCGGCCCCGGGGTCTTGTTTCGAATCCTGGCTCGCTATAAACTGCGTGTGCCCCGATAAATTTGCGGAGATCCAGTTGTTCGGCGGGGCTTGGTGCAAACTGCTCCATATGTGTTCTCCATGGCTTGAAACGCCAACAGTCTGATTTTTTTCTCTCATGCCATGAATGTCCATTAACGAAAGAGGATTATAACCCATGGTTTGACCAACCTCCAAGCTATTTCCCGGGAGTTTGGCACCTCCCTCTCTGGCAAAACCTCTCTGTTGATTGAAGTCGGCGGCAAGCGCTTCTGGGCCACAAAACTCTATGCTTTTATGTGTTTCACGTGGCTTGCTAGCACTTGTGATCATTCTCGCATTACCTATTGAGCCTTCTGGTCTTGTGAATGCCAACATTTTGAACATGGCAATTCTCTGTCCACGGAAGAGAAATTGATCATTCAATTCGCGCTGAAATTTATAGTGCATCGTCAACATATCTCTAGCCTGCTCTTCTGCCTTTTGCTGGCGCAAAAGCTCCATTTCTCTTTCGTGTTGGGTAACGTAAAAGTTGAAAATATCCGGATTGAGTTTGAGGAATTGCTCAACATCACGTTTACATTTTGTGGCGAGTTCGATCGCGAAAGGAAAGACATCCTTCTTTGCAAGCTTCTTTAATTTGCCATTAGGTGATTCTGATATAGTTGTGTCTTCGAATTCTCGATGTTCCAGAATAAATTCGTGAAAGATCTTGATGAAAATGGCCGAAAATGTGTTGTCAATCAAAGCTGTTGGACCAAACCCATTGTTCAACTTTCTTATGTCAGTAATGATGTGAAGAAGTGATAGGCTTCTTTGCATCTCACTTTCGGGACTTTTGCTTGCAATGGAGTCCACGAGTTTTGGGGCACGAGCCATAAATGTCAGATATGGCATCGAGAGTAAAAAGTACTTCACAGGAAGCGAATCGACGTCGAGAATATCTCTCACGATTTTACAGATCAGCGTACACAACTGTTCCCAGACGATGTTGAGCAGGACCATGGTAGAGTTCGCTCTCCTCAATTTGGGGTACATGAGAGCCAACGACGTGAGATCTTGATCATGACTTAACAACGAAATGTAGAACCTGGTATACTGAAACATGTAAACAAAGTGCCTACCAGGTCTTTCGTGTTCAGGCTTCCACATCTGCAAAAAAGTCTTGTTGTTCGAGCGCAATGTGAAATGCTTTGCCAACACATTTTTGGCTCCTTTCACGTCGTTGAATTCCGTAAACTGAATAAATGCCAGGCGGTACGCAGGCTTGTGGTACCATCCTTTCTTGTCAAGTTGCATAATCTTCCTCAAGCAAGCGATGATAAGTTGATAAAAACCAGCGTCTTGAGTCAAAGGCTCGCCAATTGGCATTAACATCGGTTCAAGTTCAATATATCTTGCGCCGTCTTCCCCGCCAAGTTTTCCCAACTTGACATATTTGTATAACAAACTCAAGAGTTTGTAGGTTGGCTCGAGGATTAAATCCCCCGAGCTGCTTTGCTTTCTTGCGGAGTCACTTGCGCGAAGGAGAAGATCTAACACATCTTCTGGCGCATGATTTAGTTTGGCTCTCACTTTCGCGGCATAGTATAAGGAATTCCAATCATCTTTGGAGGCTCGGAGAGCCAAGTCTAGACACTTGCTCATGAGCACCAAGCAAAATTTTCGGCTTACGCTAGGTGTATCCGAAAGCTTCATGAAGTGAGTTTTGTCATTTTGTCTGACAAATTTAGAGTTGCCGTGAACTCGAAAAGCAAGCATTTCCATGGGGCTTCTCGAAGCGCTATACAACTCTTTCACAAAGCTGCTCATGAGAACAGTCACGACTGGTTTGAGGGCCTCCGAGGCTGTGAAATTTTGTCGTGTAATGGTGCTGATAGCCATCAAATAACACACAAGTGATTTGCGCTGCAAGTTGGCTGTAGCAATTTTCTTCTCAACCGTATTTATCTTGTCTGAGGTCCAAATCAAGTCATCCTCCACAATGTAGCCATACGCTTGGGCCAAGAGAACCCAGCTCTCGACTCGGTCACTCCCATAAATGAGATCATACGTGAGAATGGTGATGATTCTCTCCAACTCCACCGTTCGGCTCTGCGCGGATTTCTTCCTGATCTTGTAGGTGTTGAAAAGCAAGACTGCTTCCACAAAATACAATCCCTTTTGTGCTACCTTGTTAGCGTAATGCAGTGAAGCCATTTCAAGGGCAAGTAAACCATAAAATGCCTCTTTAACAAACCTTGGCCCGATCAGAGATCTGTCAATAAACTTTTCCACAGTGACTGTATTTTCACTGAGAGCCGCATCAGCTTCCACATCTGGGTCTCCAATAATCTCAAAAAGATCGTCCACCACTTGTTTCAAATCGTTTCTTGGGGTTTGAGTCAAAGGGTTTGTTCGGAAACATAGCGGCAAGATAAACGAGGCTAATTCTTCCGCACTTTGCTTGTTTAGATCTGCACTTTTAACAGTGTAGTGGTCTACCGGGAATTGCCCGTATAACTTGACTCGGTAATGATATCTGCAAGACATGATCTGAGTGAGTTCAGTTTCCGGAATTTTGGATAAATTCACAAGGCAGTCCTCCGAAAATCTGAGAAATAACCCATTTGAGGAGTCGCAGAGACGACGCAACCCAAGCTGGTGGTGAACAAGAACCAAGTAATCGCTTATTAGCGAATCGGCGGTTTCTATAGGGTTCTCTGCCATGTAATTGAAGCAATAAATCAGGAGCACAGTGAGACATTCAATGAAGAAATCTTTGAAATACTGAAAAGCGCCTCCTAATCTCATGGCTAGTGAAACCTTTCTGCTCGTGTACAATGCCGCCTCTTCGTGTAAGCTGAAAAGGTAGCAAAGCTCGTACATCCTTGAAATGCTCTTTATGTTATCGAGGCTTATAGCTCTTGCGGGGAGCAGCCACTTGTTTTGGGACAAGTAGCCCAAAAATGTCTTGAGATGGTTTCGGTACGACGCGATAAGACTGAGCAAGAGAATGTGTTTATCCTCGACAGAATTGTAGTATGAGGGAGATTCCCAATGATCAAGAATAAACGCAAGAAAGTATTCAAGACCTCTTTGAAAATTGTAAAACGAGTCTCTTTGATAATACAGGAATAAGATATTCCAAAGACTGAGCTTGAGGTCAACGGGACACTCATGAAAGAACTCTTTCACGCTGGAGAGAGATGTCTTGTCCAATACTGCTAAGCCATGAATGACAGAGCTCACTAAGCGATTAGTATCTTGCAGCTCACATTCATCAGTCATCAGAATGTTGTGATTTATCGATGACGTGGCCTCTTCAAACAAAATACTCTCGAGAAGTGAAATAGTCTCGTTTGTGCTCAGGGTCTCGGAATCACTTTGATCTAAAATCTTGGAAAATATGGATAAGATTGAAGCAGTAGAAAGACGCTTTTGCAACCCTTCAAGCGAAAATTCTCCAATTTTAGAACAGTTGGGGTATGCAATTTGAATGCCTTGTGATATGGGCATTTCGCTGAGGATCTGCGCCAAAGTGTTCAAATGAACAACAACAAATTTTTTTTCGTTCCACGAGTAGCTCTTTGCAGCGATATAGTAGTTAGTAGCCCAGTGATATCGAATCATAAGCTCGACGTTAGCTTCCGAAACTACCGAAACTGACTGGCTCAAGAACGTAGCCTCCAAAAGTTCTCTCCATTTGTCAATTCGGTCCTTCACTCGCAAGAGCTCTATGGCAGAAGTATTGAAGTTTGCCTTCACGGACTTCACAAAAGTCGTATGGGCACCGTTCTCCAACAACGATTCTATCACCTCTTGTGTAATGATGTAGCAATCTATGAGACATTCATAGATCCCCACTGCAAGACTTTTATCTTCGATCTCATTTGAGTTTCGAAGGTCTTGAGCGCACATTTCTTGAAACGTGCCTTCGAGTTGAATGACCCATTCAAAAACAGCCTCGTATAGTTGCTCGTCCCATGCCGTAGTTGTTATGGTCTTCATCAACTGCAGGAGTATTTGGAGCTTTGCCTGATTCACATGACAATGAGTCGAAAATTGACTCTCGAGAAAAGTCCTGATGAATTCTGTATTCTGCGCAAAATGCAAATTTTCATAACTTTTCTTCGAGTGGCTGAATTGATTTCCGAAACTTGTGAGCACTTCAATGAGCCGCTTTCTGTCGCTCTGACCGCTACCCCTTGAGGAAGCTTTTGACTCAGGAAATAACACTTCGTCATACTGCAGGACTTTCCACTCATTAAGGGCACTCAAGAAATCATAAATGTAAGCAGGCTCGCCATGAGCAGTTTCAGCTTTCACTAGATGCCCCACCATGTCATTTAATATGGGCTGAGCAAGGTTGAACATGGCTTGAAACGAGCCATTGAGATTGTTGAAGAATACTTCCGTCTCGATAAAGTAGCGCCTGATGAGAGCGATGTCGTCGGCATATACCGGGGCCGAGTCACCTGGGTTTAGCCGTTTTGAGAGTCTCATAGACGCCTTCTCGGCCAAATTCGATGATTCTTGCCCTAAACTTGGCTGATTGTGTAATTCGACTTCCAATGGTTTTGGTTCACACTGAATAACCTCAATGGTCTGTGAATCCTCTGGCTGTTTTTCTGTAGCTTGCACTGTTTCTGTGTCACGATCCAAAACCTCGAATGTGATGTCATCAAGCGGGGTTTCCAAAGCCAGATATGGATCAAAATACTTGCAAGCGATCTTCAGAAATTCTTGCACTCGTTCTTTATCCTGATGGTCGCGCATCGCAGAATTGACACCGTTGATCACATCAAGCCACGAAAAGTCGGGCTTGAGCGAGACCTTTAGACTATTGAAACGCGCCTTTTGCAGCATCTGCAACATGAAATCTTCCTTTATCGGCCGTAAGAAAGCTAGCTTTACCTCGAGCTTTTCCGTATCCTCAAATGTGAGCCCAGAATCTCTGAACTTTTTCCAGAGAGGATCAGCCCAGTCGCTGAGGAAAGATATTCCAGCGGATTCTTCACTTTCACTGGGGTATGAGATAGCGTACTCGAGAGTGAGTTTCGCGAGTCTTCGCACGTCCAAATACGTGCAGATGTCGTATAAGATACGGAGTAGGGACTCGTCTGCCTCCTCGTATAGAAAGCAGTTGACGAACCCATCAAACATGGTGTAGAAAAGATCTTTTTGGAGCTCAAGGAGCGGGAGTTCAGGCTCTTTTTCCACGGTTAAGATCTCGGTGAGCATTTGCGGGCCCGCTTTCAAAATATTGAAGTGCAAAAACCCGCGGTTTCGAAAAAACAAAAACCGGATCTTTTTCACGTTTTGCGGAATGAAACTCAACTCGTCCGGCTGTAAGTTAGCGTTACCATTCTGAAACCCTTTCGCAAAAGACACTTCCTCGTAGAAATGGTTCACAATCACGGCAGATTCGGCCAATTCTTTGTACTTCCTATACGCATCAACCCATCGTTTCTGACTCTGCAAGGCTATCGCGTCCTGGTATGTCTTGTACGCGTTTTGAATCTCGAGTTCGCGTGTGTGTTCTTCCTCGAGATCTTTCTTTGACGCCGACACGTCTTGCACCAAGTTCAACGGTGAGAACGCAGACTAATGTTAGTACGGATTAACGGAGGGACTTTCGACCATGCTTAAAAGGGCAGCGTAAGCAAGCCTTGAACACGTATCATACCATTGTGGATCTTTGAGCACTCCCTTGAAAGAAAACGGAATGCTTTAAGCACTGCAATCAGAACTGGGGCTGAGTGTATGCTGACTGGGCCAGAGACGCAAAATCTATGGATGTGCCAAACGCGCGCGTTGGCGAGATAAGTGTAAAGCTGAAAGAGAATAAAAGATTTCGAGCAATAATGCACTTTTGTGCTAGAAAAGAGTGTGATTTGTATGTAGCAAGAAGCTTCGGCTACTCTGGAAGTGAATCGAATGTTTATTGGTACGTAGAATACTTGAGGTAGCCGCATTGACAAAAGCGTACGGAATGGCCTCGCTTCGCGTTTTGTTCGGAGTTGCGTTCTTCTCCTATGTCACATCGGGAACACGTGAAACGATTGGATTCGCTGTATCCTTAACCTCAAAATCCACCGGTGATTTTGAAGCCAGGCTCGTAGACTCGCTGTCCGCGTCATGTTTTTCACTCCCCTCTATCCTTGCTAGTTTTTCCTCCCTGAGAATATTGCGCCCGCCTGTGAGATACCAAACTATGTAGCACCCAAAGATACCGAGCTCCATGACGAGCACAATGGCATATAAAACAAGACTCATTATATCCATGGTGCCCACAACGATACTCAACATCGAGAATAATGCACCTGCAGAGTCCATTCCCAAAAAAAGGAAATTCAATCCTACAACCCGCCCTTTTCTCTTGGCAATCTCAAAATATGGCGGCACCAATCCTAACGCAAGAAGCACCGATGCCACTATACCAATGATCAACATCGGCCACGTGATACCCCGGCGATGTAGCGGGCGGAGCCATAGTATGAAACCAACCTCGGCTCCGGTCGCCAACACAACAAATGATAGAACATAAATCGTGAACTTGCGCTTGCCCATGCTGACAGGTGGGTAATAGAGGGCCTGGGCCCAAGAAATAATGCAGAAAAATGTGAATAGCTGCGGTTGAATTCGAAGCGGAATCGACCCGTCGGTGCCAAAAAAATATATCAGAAAAGGCACTCCGCTTAAAGCCCAGAGAAACATCATCAAAGGCGGAAGTCCCGTGCAATCTTTGGCACGGTAGTTTCTGATAATCTGTGGGGTCAACTGGATGCACCATAGCACGGTTCCAATCGTGCCCAAAACGTTAACTGCCACTTCATTGGCCATGTTATACACCTGTTAATTTTTGTAAAAATATGGTAAGCAGAAAGTGCACATGGGTCACCTTTAAGTGCCATCGACGAAATCCAGCTCATGAGCCATTGTATTTAAGTCTCGCCAGACATGAGACCGATTGCGCGCGCGCAGGCACAATAGTTTCCTGTATGAGATCTCCGATAAGAGTGTGATCAAGCGAAATCATACACACATCTACGCTTCTGTGTGCGACAAAAAGCTCGGCATTCCTTGTGCGTAACCATGCCTCTGATAGAATTCTCTCACCGCTTTTAACTGCCAGGAGAAGGTGTTTGCAATACTTGACTGCTCACGGAAACTTGTGTTTCGGACTAAGCCTGTGTGGCGCGAGCGCAAAAATTGCGCGCGCAATTGCGCTTTATGCAAGTGGTAACCAGGACAACGACGGAATTTCGCCAATCTCAATTAAATTGGAATAATTCATGTGAGATTTCACTCATCGTCACTATATTCTATTCCCAATTCTGCTTCTTCGTCATCCGTGTCAAGATCGGTATATGAATCAGCTTTAGAGACACGTTGTCGCCCTGAGCGAGCAGCAGACCTCAGACTCCGTCTAGCATTGGCCGCTTTAGGCACCTGGGACCGAGTGGCCAGTTCGATGTGGTCTCCTGATTCATCGGAATCTAGATTAATGACCAGCATGTCCATGTTTGGGCTGCCACTCCCACTTTCCGCATATTCAGCCAGGCGTGAAGCACGCAATAGCGAACGTCTGGCGCGCGGATATGTTTTCCGGTTTGGGTGAAGAGCACCGGCCGAAGTTTCCCCTTTGGGTTCAACAGGCCCTGGTGCTAACTCAGCTACATCACCTTCGGAACGCATTGAGTTGACATGTTCGGCCAGACTGAGATTTTGATGATTTTGCGAAGCATCAGTTTCCATCAACGAACACTCTTCATTATCAGATATTGCTTCGTCAGAGACTTGCAGGTCAACCCGTTCACCGGATCCGTCAATCCCCATCGAGCCGTTGACACTGGCCTCTTCAGGAAAAAAGCCTCCATCTGTAAATTCAGTATTTTCTACCCCTTCACGAAAGTTAGAGTCTTCCATGAGGAATCCCCCACCGACGTCATCACGATCGTCGTCAGACGGAGTTTGACGCGCCGTCCGTTTAGTGGGGCGTGGGGTGTAGGCATCGTTGTCGGAGTTGGCATCATCGCTACCAACACTGTAGTAACCTTCTCCATCCTCATCAACCTCATCATCCACTTGTTCTGCATCTTTAGTACCATAATCTTCCCCATCAACCTTGCCATGGCTTCGATCTAGCCTTTTCACAATCTGTAGTTTCTTCAAGAAGAAGTTCCAGCTACGCAAAGCGTTGAGCTCAACAGCTTCTCTACGCTGCTGTTCTTCTTGCTCCTTGAGGCCCTCAATCACCGCCAACATCCCGTCCTTATACTGCTCATCAATGAGAATACCGCCTTCCTTTGCAGTGGGCGCCCTCTTCGTCTTCTGCCCTTTTCCGAACTCAAACGATACTATGGCCTTGGCGTAGTCTATATTAAGAATCCACCTCGCTGCCGTCTCAAGCATCTTCATGGAAACATCACGTGACACAGGCACCAAGTACCCGTTTTGCGGAACCATCCACGGCCGGAAAATCTCCACGTTTCCGTAGACGTTCTTCGTGATCTTTCCGTCAACGATCGGCAGTGGTTTGTAGAGCTCAGTTTGAAATTCGGCATATAGCCGCACTTGCCCGTCGTCATCGCCATCTTCGTCAGCAAACTGAACTTGTGCCTTCTTGGTCTTGAGGGGCTGGGCCCCGACTTTCAACACTCGTCCGCTCATGTGCCACGCCTTGGGCGTCTTGAGTTTGTATACGCACGACCGCTTATACACGGGCATGACGCTGCTTTTGTTTGAAGACCGGAAAGTGCCGCATTTGCTTGTCTCGTCTTTCGGGTATATGATCTCGTCCTGCCTGAGCTGCGGCTCAAGTGCATATACGGGGTGGTTCTTGAAATCCGCCATGTTATTGGGGGTTCCTTCGCATATGTGCCTGTCGTGAAACTCCTTGAGTTCGATAGCCTCTGCCTGTGTAATGGATGCCTTCGGCCGACCCACAGCCCGGAGCATACGCCCGTACCAATGAGCGTCTTCCTCTGAGGCAAAACCAATGCGCCGTTTTGCCGTTTTTGCGTTGTAGTATTGCGTATACCGCCTGGTAACATCGGTTAGACAGCCCTTGTGGTCGTATGCAATCACGTACCACGTTTGGTGCGTCTCGTCCGTGCCTGGGGCATCAAACTTGCATTTGCGTCGCATCGGTGCCACCTCCACAACCTTGAACACGACAGGGTCAACCGTGATCCACTTTTTGGAATACTTGTTCCAGACCTCGATCCAGAAAATGGGAAAGCTTGCCGCCGACTCGGTTTTCTTGGCCTGTGCCTTGTGTGCAGCCTTTTTTTTGTGCAGCCGTATTCCCGAAAGTAACGCCTGACGCGAGTTGGGAATGAATACCGGGTCAAACTCCAGGTTTGGAGTGCTGGGAGACTCCGCAGGCGTGGGTTCTCGTTCATCTTTCGATTTATCCTTCACGGGCCGGATCGACCTGTAATCAGGTACTTGCACAGAAAACACCAACCGGGCATTTACGCCTATCGAACGTAACACGGCAACAAAGGCCTGGGCAGCCACGTCACGTGAGCCTCGGAATCCTCTCACAGACTTCATGAATTTATCAAACGTCACTTTCTTCTCCTTCTCATCCTCTGTGATTTCCGTCAGCCCCCAGTCTTTCCGGGTTATACCTGGTGAGCTCACTTTGAACTTGCGTGAAAATACCGTCAGAAGCTTGCGTAGGCCGTCGATGAATTTCTTTGCTTTCACGTATTCCAAAACGTCTTTCTCGTCCTGGTGAAACAAATCAACAATTTCCGCAGAAACGCTTTTCCGGAGCTGTTGTAGTAGAGTTTGGTCGCTGCACCACTTATTACGGACTGCCCCATGGCACACCATGGTGAAAAGCACAAGTTTATGCACGAGTTTTCTTGTCTTGCGCTCGTGTTTGGAAATGGGAACAAACGGGCGCTTCTTTTTGGCCAGCGCTGCCTCTTTCTGTCCGCTGCTTATGTTGAATGTGAGCGTTTCGTTGCTTTTATCATTTGCAGGCGAGCTGAACATGTCCATATCGACGTCTTCGAGGTCATCGAAATCGTCTGAGTCAAACTCCGAGCCCAGATTCGCATCACTCATGTTTCTAGCCATCTCATCATTGTTAGAGTTCTCGCTTACAGGCGTGGGCTCGCTTGAAGCGCGTCCCGTGGTGGCAAGAGCCTCTAGGTCCACGTTTTCTAGGTCCACGTCCTCAAAGTCGTCGGTGCTTGCCAGATCGACGTCGACTGTCTCTGCAGGAACAGTCATCTTTCTTCTTTTCCTTCGTGACCCGCTGGTCCCACTTGTTTCTCGTAGGTTTTCTCGTACTAGCGCCTTGTGCGTCTGGTTTAACGACATAGTCCCATCAATAGTGTGGGAACGAGTACAGTTCTATCGGAATAAAGAAAGGCTAAGCGATGAAGCACTAGTTTGGTTAAATCTCCAATAACGTGGTCTATAACGATATCAAGTGACGGAGATGTAGGCCCGAATGCTCGGATATATTGCTATTTCCAGGTTTATTCATTCGATCTGCCAGGTTTGGAAAAGTCGCGCCTGTTTGACGTATGGTTCCGAGAGTTGAGAAACGCGTAAATAGACAGATCCAGAATTACACCAGAAGAAATAGAAATGAGAATGTCGTGGAATTTACACCTCTTCGATGGATTGTAAGTCAAGCAAAGATATTTTTTTGGGTTTGGCAAGAAAAATGGTGATTAGGTTTTCGAAAACATATGACTTTCCCCATTTTCCGAGTCGTGAACTGGCACCACGTTCCTGGTGCTTTTGAATTTTTTTTTTTGCTTGATACATCTGGGACTGGGAGCCAAGATTGCTTACCTAGCTTTCCAAAAACTATACATGAATATAGCCAGCTTCGCTACCATGCCTAGCGGCGTGTGTCAGGGCCCTGGTATCAGCCCGTGGCTGATGACCAGCAGGTAGTGAGTACACTCCCATTAGAGTTCCGAAAGGTGTTCAACTCTCTCTCTCGGTGACGTCATTCCATGACGTCACTGT
>JAKTYQ010000338.1:0-11577 GCA_030674525.1 Metschnikowia chrysoperlae
CGACCCTGGTGGTCCAGGAGCCTACACATGTGCAGCCGCAACCAGAACCAGAGCTGGAGTTTTACCTGAATATCATGCCTTTTGATGCTAACACGTACTTGAATGAGCAACCTCAAAATGTCACGCAAGCTCTGGCCGGCGGCTACAATCAGTTTGCCCAGCAAACAGCCTCAATGCAGAACTTTCACTCACCGCAAAATATGCTGCAAATCCAGCACCAGGGCATGCATCCATCTGGGGCACCGCCGGTCTCGCGCCCGCATGTCCAGGATTTGACAGCACAGGAAGAAGAGGACATCAATTTATTTGTACAGCTTATGGGTGGGATCAAAAGCGATCCCGTCAAGCAGGCTAATATCTTGTATGACCAAAATTTGGGCGAATTGCATGGGAAAGTCGTCCGCTTGAAACCAAAGTTAAACCGCGCTCTTCGCTCTTCCATCGAGAAATACGAGACTTTTTTGGAGATGAACAACAAAATCAACTCTATTACGCGCTTGTACGATCAATTCTTGGACCATAAGCTCAACCAGGCTTATAACAAGCATGCAGTGACGCTGCCGGACTCTACATACACTTCAATGGAGCAAAACGTGGTTGGTCCGCCTAAACAGCAATTCTTCATGGATAAAAGCAACACGCTGGAGGTTTTTGCACGGCCCACGGGCTCGGTCTTGGCCAGTCCGCAAACTACGGGGGTTCAGCAGGTGCGTTACCAACAAACCGCGCCACAGGAACTTCGTTATCAGCCTACTGCGCCACATTTCCCGTCTAACCAGGCCAATACTCTGCATGGCGTTGCACCCGAACTGACTGGGCCACACAGAGTACAGCACCAACTCACTGGTCTTGGATCGGCCGACAATCAAGCCACGGAATCAAACTTTCAGCGAGATTCTAACCTTTATCAGCCTCGCGAATCCTATGGATCTGTGCCGACGCCGGAATACGAATTGGAAAGCCGAGTATCGAAATATGACCAAACCCATCGTACTAGCGTATCAGCTCGCAGAAGGCGCAGCTCGGCTCCATATCCAGAGGAACCTGAAGTTGAATTTCAAGGAGATGTTGATTACGAACGTAACGGCCGTGCAGATCATGGCGATGTGCAAAGTCCGATAAGTGAAGAACAAGTTGAGAATGCCGAGCGCTACAGAGACCAAGGCTTGCCTCGGTATCCACAGGTGCCATCGAGTCCTCCTAGCGACGGATTGAGCGATGCAGAAAGTGTTAGGAGCCGATATCCCGCGTTGGAAGATGAGTTCAGCGAGAATACAGAGAAGCCCATTGAAGACGGTCCACGCGAACATGCGTCGGCAAGGTTTCCACTGTTAAACGACCTCAATCTCCCCGATTTAAGTGTGGGGCCACTCGCCGAGTTGAAAAAACTGACGACAAACGAGTCAAAAAAGTTCCGTGCGGAACCTGAGCCGCTCATAGAGTTATGAGTGCTTGCATGCATGAATGCTGGCTTGCGATCTACGTAAGGAGTGCTCCAAGCTTCCTAGTAAGCAGATTACTTCCACGTTAAAATTTCACTGCTGATCTAGAGCGATCAAAAAGTTTCACTCGTTCGTTAACTTGCTGACTCATCTAACCAATTTCAGGTTTCTGCGTACCGTTACTTCTTGCGCTGGGCTGCCTCCTTTTTTTGCCTTTAGATTGCGCCCGTTGCCGCGCGCATGGCTCATGTGCACTCCGCATCCGCATATGAAAGCAAAAACTTTTTTCAGGTTTACAATTCTGCTTCTTTACCTTTCTTCCCTAGAAACCTTTTCCTACTACGAGAGCTGCCGCTTGAAGTTCATCAGCTGTCTTACTCACAAACCCAGTGAGTATAAGAGAAAGGAATTCCCTATTGCACAGAAATCGCCTCGATTGTGACCGAGCAAGCCAGCAACGAACCGACCCCACACTGATTCCAAGTTATGGCACCTTCCGTCGAAGTATTGAACAATGCATCCCCCTTTTTGATCAAGGAAGATGCGTTCAACAAACCAATCATCTCAGGTGATAATTTCTCTGAAGACTATGAAATAGTTGAAGAGCAAGTTGCGCCCATTGATTCCAATGAGTCTCAAACTTTAGTGAGACAGGCATTGCTTGCGCAGGTAGATCAGATTGATCACGACGTCTGCGCCGCAGGAGAAGAAGATTCTTTCTTCGTGGCGGACTTGGGCCAGGTCGCGAAAGCATACCGGCTTTGGGAGGAAAAGTTGCCGCAAGTGCATGCGCATTATGCGATCAAGTGCAACACTGATGAAAAAGTGGTGAAATTGTTGGGCTCTTTGGGTGCGAATTTTGACTGCGCCTCAAAAAACGAGATTGATACCGTTTTGCGCCTTGGTTTCGATGCGTCCCGGATCGTGTATGCTAATCCGTGTAAAACCAACTCTTTCATTCGTCACGCTAAGAACTCCGACGTCAATTTGACCACGGCCGATAACATGCAGGAGCTTCACAAGTTGCAGAAGTTTCATCCCGGCTGCAAAGTCTTGATCCGGATCGCTACTGATGACGAGTCTGCTCAGTGCAGATTATCAACCAAATTTGGGTGCTCCTTGGAGACGGCTTTGGACGAGTTGGTCCCTGCGTGCAAAGCCTTAGGAATTGACGCAGTTGGCGTGGCATTCCACGTCGGGTCTGGTGCCAAGGATTTCGACTCGATCTACCAGGCGGTGAAGCAGGCACGTTTGATTTTTGATAAGGCCGAAGCTTTAGGCGTGCCAATGCACTTGTTAGACATCGGTGGAGGCTTTGAGCGCGAGACTTTTGAAGAATCGTCGCGTATGGTGCGGTCGTCGTTGAGAAAGTATTTTCCAGCCGACTATATGGAGAAAAATGGTGTTTGTTTCATCGCAGAGCCTGGTCGGTTCATGGTTGCTAATGCATTTACTTTGGCTACCCACATAATTGCGCGTAGAGACTTGGACCGCGGCAAAGACGGCATGGAGGCTATGCTTTACATCAACGACGGTGTATATGGCAACTTGAACTGCATTCTTTTTGACCACCAGCACCCGACAGCGAAAGTCTTGAAGAGTGCAGGACATGAGTTTCCTGAGGAGGCTGAAAATGCGGACAAGTTCGTTTTCCTGGTTTGGGGTCCTACCTGTGACGGATTGGACTGCGTTTCGCCCCGCGCCACTTTGCCTGCCAATGTGCAAGTTGGTGATTGGCTTTTCTTTCCCAACTTGGGTGCGTACACTTCGGCTGCCACGACCTCGTTCAACGGGTTTAGTGGCAGGGCTCTCGTGAAATACGTTTCTGGTGTATAGGGGCTGATGAACTTCAGCAGCCTTGCTACAAATAGAAATTGCTTGAAACTCGCAAACGTGTAGTATGGAGGACATGGCTATGACATCGCAGAAAGCCTACGTCCTCAGACCTTAGTTCTAGCAATGATCGGTATTGGTGCTAGAATTGTAGACCTGGGCTGCGCGCAAGCAACTTCTGGCCCCGGTTGCGGTACACTTAATGGCTACTAGGCCTGATCTCTGCCTGCTTGCCTGGCCTGCACTAAACAACCGCAACGCACTCCACGAATTCCACAAATGAGACACATATGATGTATGCATAGCCATACCAGGAACAACGTTATTCAGAACCACAACTTCACACATATCCCAGATTTCAGGCCTCAGAAAGCCACGCCAAGAAAAATACTCACAAAATCCCTTTTCGGGCCTTTTCCAGGACCCTTTTCCGCCGCTCCAGCATGCCTCATTCACCTTCCTGGGGCCTGTATCCACTACCGCGATCATGCTCACGTTTTGGGCCCTGCGCCTTTACACCGCACACTCCGCCATAGGCTAACTATGGGAAAGGAACTACTTTCCAGCGTCTATACAAACACGCTAGAGCTTGACCCGGCCCGTGATTGCAAACTAGACGAGCCATAACTAAGGTAAACCTTTTCTCTTCACAGAAGTGCAGCTGTTTTTTGTTTTTACAGCCACTGCCCCGAACTTTAACGGACCCATTTACCTTTACTTATTTTTTTGGTTGTTGCAAATCCACATCCCGCCAGCGCAATGTCGAGCGCCAGGGAGAATCGTGACCACATCCAAAACGCGTTGCAGGCGATTTCGCACTCGCAAGGCCAGCTGAGCGCCAACGGCGACGAGTTGCATATATATACCACTGATGAAGGCGACAAGATAGACACCACGGCGCGGGTGGTGCCTTCCGTAGCGTACCCGGCGACGTTCTCGCCCGACGACAGCGACGTTTTCTTGCGCAATGGCTTGCCCAATTGCGAGTTTTTGAAGAGACATTTTTTCGAAGAGGGCCGCTTACAAGAACACCAGGCGCTCAAGATCCTCGGCATGGCCACGAGGGCGTTGGCGCAGGAACCGAACTTGCTTTCTGTGCCGGCGCCCGTGACAGTGTGCGGCGACGTGCACGGGCAATACTACGATTTGATGAAACTATTTGAGGTGGGCGGCGACCCGGCGCTGACGACATACTTGTTTTTGGGCGACTATGTGGACCGCGGCCTGTTTCTGATTGAGTGCTTGCTCTACTTGTACGCGCTCAAGCTCACGTACCCGGGCCTGTTCTGGATGCTCCGGGGAAACCACGAATGCAAGCATTTGACCGATTACTTCACGTTCAAGTCTGAATGTGTCAAGAAGTACTCGTTGGACGTATACAACGAGTGCTTGCAATCATTCAACGCATTGCCGTTGGCCGCAATCATGAACAAGCAGTTTTTTTGCGTACACGGCGGGATCTCGCCCGAGTTGCGCTCGTTGGACGACTTGGTCAAATTGGACCGGTTCCGCGAGCCGCCAACGAAGGGGCTCATGTGTGACTTGCTTTGGGCGGACCCTGTCGAAGACTACGATGACGACAACATCGACCGCACTTTTGTGCGCAACACGGTTAGGGGCTGCTCCTACGCTTTCACATACAAGGCGTCCTGTCAGTTTTTGGAGAGAACAGGCTTGCTTTCGATCATTCGCGCACACGAGGCCCAAGACGCTGGTTACCGCATGTACAAGCGCACGAAGACGATGGGGTTTCCGTCGTTGTTGACCATGTTCAGCGCGCCTAACTACTTGGACACCTACAATAACAAGGCCGCGGTGCTTAAGTACGAGAACAACGTGATGAATATCCGTCAGTTCAACAGCTCGCCCCACCCGTACTGGCTTCCGCAATTCATGGACGTGTTCACGTGGTCGCTACCCTTTGTCGGCGAGAAAATCACCGACATGTTGCTCTCGATTTTGAACATTTGCACGGAGGAAGAGCTCGATGAGGAAACCCCGATTGCACAGGCTGCAGACTCGCCCCAGGCTTCGCCAATTGTTGCCAGATCAACAGAGTCGTTTGCTGATGCCGCCGTGCAGTCTGACTCGGAAGAGCCCACGCTCGAGGAGAAACGCCTCGCTTTGCGCAACAAGATCCTTGCTATTGGTCGCATGTCGCGCATGTTCCAGGTCTTGCGTGAGGATGCCGAGCAGGTGGAGCGACTTAAAAACATGAACGAGGGTGTTTTGCCGAAGGGATCGTTGTCACATGGTAGAGAGGGTCTTGAAAACGCCATTACGACGTTTGAAGATGCCAGAAAGGCGGACTTGGCGAATGAGGCGTTGCCGCCAACGATAGACGAGAGGGAAAAGCTCGAGCAAGAGAGGCAGCAGAGGATTAAAAAGGAGCTCGATAGCAATACGGGTCACAACCCTGTATTCTCGAGACTTATCAGGAAGCTATCGGGTTAAGAAATTTGATCCTTTTCTTGAATGAGTTACAGAAAGTATGTGTTTTTGTGATTGGCCCTGGGCATCGGTACAGAAGACTACACGAGAGGGCTTGGTAGTAGCTATCTATCAAAAGGCGCTGATTGGATAGTAATTTCAGTGGACTATACTAATTGAATCATAGCAAACCAGTAGTAAGAACATGCGTTAACTAACGTTTTAATGATCGACTTCCTAAACTGTCGTTGTCGTCTTTTCAGTATCGCGCTGCGCGATCTTTGGGCATCGTGCGAGGGAGGTGGCCTGAGGTTGTCGCACATACTTTGTCAAAAAAACATCGAAAGGTTACTCTGGGCTCAAAAGGTGTACCAATTTCATTCTTTCGGTTTATCTATTCAAATTGTTTGCTGTTTACACAGACTGATCACCTCCAAAAAACGACCTCAAATGGCGAACTCCCCTCGTATTATATACGAGTGCCCAAACGTGGAAAACACCCTTCCGCTAGAGCTATTTCGAGCTCAGCTGCCGGCTCGGTACTCCCAGGCTGACGGAGACAAATTGGTGCTTTACTCGGGTAATGCCAGCTGTCTGCTCGAGATTTGTGATGCAGGGTCAGTGAAAGTCGATGAGAAGATACGGGAAAGCGGGTCCGAAGTCGCCGTTTTCGTGCTAGACATGAGTCTCGTACTTTGGTTTACGAATTCATGTACCCAGCAAGGCCAGGAGCTCGGCGTGGATTTGCCGTATCCCCTGATAGCCTTGCACGCGTTAAAAGAAGTGGGTAATGAGGTCGTTTTGTACTTGCAAGTGCTTTCAAGTGCAGTTTTCCAGACTTTGGGAGAGTCTGATTTCACGCAAACCGTCGAACTCATGATTAGAGTCAAGAATCCCATTGAAAATATGGCCAAGTATCCACTTCTATCGCATAACCACTCGATCCAGCACATGTACGAGGCCCTAGGAACGTGTTCGGCGATGCATTACGACTCACAGTCCGAATCGGATGAAAATGGCGGCGAAAAGTCCGATGTTTTCGGGCCTGGCCATGAGTGGATCACAGCAGATACTCCAAACGCGCCTCAGATTGAATTGCCAGCGAGCTGGGTCAATTCGGGCGATGCGGACGATCTTGGAATGGCCGGCCCTGATGAGGACTTAGACGGAGAGGCAGGTATGAATGTCGCGGTAGAGTACGTGACGGTGGCCGGTGTGGTAAGGCGACGGGCGTCGATTCTGGAAGAGGCGAACAAACAGAGGAGAATCTCATGAAGACAGAGGATTTGGATGAGGCGAAGGATACCTAAGGTAGAGCCGGGGGAGAATACCGGGCAGGCGTTATTCCAAGCGAGGTCATGTCAATAAGCAAGCCGCTAGGAAACTCTTCAATTTTGAGCCGACTCGAGGGTGTGGCATAAAATTACTTCTTTTCTTTGTCAAGCGAAATCTTTGGATAGCCACAAAGGCTCAATACTCTCGTTTCTTAATTGTGGTCTCAAATTATTTGATCGCGTGCTGTCTCTCTTGTGGGGAAAAAAAATCTTTGGAAGCCTTTTGTTAGCATGCTTCATGTGAGACCAAAAGCGAAATCATGGCGATGAAATGTGGGGTATCATTGTTTGATACAATCCGTTTCGAGTATATTTACATTCGTGCTTTATTCTTTTGTGTCATTTGTTTCGAACTCCACGGAAAACCGAAGTTTCTGTCATACAAAGAGCTTTTTGAAGCTCTAAATTTCGAGAGTTTGATCAAATTAAAGAGCATGGTATTCGGAAAATGTGTTTACACCACTTTCCGTTGAGTCATTGATCAAGAAAAGCTTATACCAACAAGTTGTTCAGCATTTACGGAACAAGTGCAGAGTAAAGCGTTATTGCGATGCCTTTTCTATTCGATGGAAGAGAGCACTATGTTTCAGGAATCAAAACACGGTCCTTGAAGTAGGTGAATGAAGGTATGCGACAGAGTCGGGCTCGCTGCTTTGTTGCAACTTTATCGTTGACATGCCAAAAATTTACCGCAATTAAATCGCTCCCTAAATCCTTCAAACAGAGAACTAGAGCGTTTCGCAATAGCGCCGAAAGTGATATTTACAGTTCAATACGGGCAGACAAACTCAGCGAGGAAGCAATGTTGAACTCTAATCTCTCTCTTTTTTTTCTTTTTTGAATAAAAAGACTCATCAGACCATTTATGAAGTGAGTGCAATTATACCAAACGTTCCTTAAATGATCATTCCGCGGAATTCCTCGTGCCCGCGAAAGGCAAAAAAGGCTAAAGCTGCCATACTGGAAATGATGCCGCCGATTGATTTCCTGCATATATGGTCCGAGCATGTCTCCCAGCCTAGATGCATATCTGGCCCATCAGCCGAATTGTGAGGTGATTAAACCCATATATAACTACCCTCAAACCCCACTTTATAGACATTTTGAGGACCCATTCCCTCGTTCATTATCAGTCATACCAAATCCTCGTATATGATGAAAACGCCGGAGGAAAAAATCCAGTTCAAAAACCACTTTTTCAAGCTCGGACAGGGCCGGCTAATTTCGCCGACAGATGACAGGTTCTATCTGGTGTTTTGGACCAGTCCGAGAGACGCCACGGACATTTTTGATCTTCTCACAGCATATGATGTGCAAACCGTGCGTGACCAGAACCTACCGAACATGCTAGTCTTGATCCAGGTGCTCATACAAAAGCTCTCCGCGTTTGCCCGGGGGCCGCCGAAGAAAAACCATCAGGAAATCCTTAATTGCGTGCGATTTCTCACGAAAATTCTACCGTATCTTTTCGAGCTCCCACATTACCACAGCGATATCGAGCTGAGGTTCTTCTTGAAACCCAATTTTGACCCGATCCGCTTCCTGGCGGGCTCGGCGCCAAGTTTATCCGTGCATGCACGTGGATCTTCCGATGATTCGGCGTTAGGCATCAGCCTCGTTTTCTCGCTCGTGAGGCTACTTTTCGTGCCAAATTTCACAGTTGACGCAAAAGCAGCCCGCGCCGATGGCTCACTCTGTCTCTGGGAGCCAGGGCTCGCCAGCTCGGCCAGTTATCAGCCGCCAGACCCTATTTTTGACAGCCATCGCAGCGACATCCTCAGATTGCTCCTTGTTTTGGTCTCAACAACTTTCTACGAGCGCGTGCCGAACGTGGTCATCCGCGGGTCGGTATTCACAACTTTGCTTGTGGTGGCTGTGTCGAAACAGGATTTTCTCGGTCTTATATGCAGTCTCACCAACTTAGTTTGTAGTTCCGGAAGAGCTCTGAAGGGTGATTCCGGGCTTGAACAGGACCACGCGAGCTTGGTGCAGCTGCGGCTTGTGTGCCTGGCGCTAGCGCTGCAGTTACTCGCGCTGATGCTCGTATACGCCATGCCTGGTAGACAATATACCAGTTTTCTTGCTGAAAACAAACTTGTCGAGACAAAACCGTCAAACCGAGTGCGAGCGTTTTTTGCACGCCTCACCAAGGAAACCGATTTGGCCTTTTTGGCAACGCATTTGCTTGGCGTGATCCGGACGCCACTTGTTCCGCTCGAAAGCCTGCAGAAACAGAAAACGTACCGCAGAACACCGTCTCCGCTGGCGCTCAGCGCCCTCATCATGATCTGGGAGATCATTCATTGCAATGTGCAGTTCGGTAAGCTCGTGGCCGGCCGTTTTGCCGTCCAACTCGTTCCCTGTGTATTGTACCATGTATTTGCATTTTACGACGTCCCACAGCACGCGCCTTCCGTGAAAGTGGCGGCGCATTTTCTTCTATATTTGAGCTCTCAACGCGCTATCATGAAACCGCTACTTAGCCCAATGCTGGAATCGTTAATGGACGTGTTTCCGCCCGAATTCCGGGTCCAGGGGCCGATTTCGGCACGTGACTTTGTCACGATCCATGCATGCCAGATTTTGGTTGCACTCACGGCGAGTTCGTCAGCCATCAAAACCCCTGCAGCGGCCGACATGCAGAAGCTGATCTTGCCGGTACTCGTCGAGTGCTTGTATAATATGATCCCATGCACAAACCCGGCGTTGGTCGGCACAGACAGTCTTCTGAAGGGGCTAGCTAATCTGAGTCCTGCAGGCGGGCTTTCGTATGCTACTTGCATGTCCATCAATCAGGTGCTTTTGCTTTTTGCATCAAAAGACTTTTTGACGAAATCGCCAGGAAACGCAGAAATGCTTGCGTTTTTATTGAGAGCGCTCTGCGCCGCTGCCACAAAAACACCTTCGGCCAGCAGAATGTTGTTGTTGTCGTTTATCGAGGAAGAAGCCATGTACAACAATATCTGGAACACTATACATGCCTTGGACAAGCACTACTTTTGCGGGAAGACAAGCCAATTGTTGACTGTGCAAGAGATCGAGGAAGAAGCTGAACATCATGAAATGGACAAATTGGCCGAAATCGGCAGAATTGGCGGAAATGTCAATTCTCCAAATCCTGCTGCAGCCCACGCAAACATGCCTGCATCCAACAACAACAACGATTCATCGGACCAGCTTTCGATCGACTCCGAGTGTTCTGATGAGACGGAACCCAATTCGCCAATTCCTACATATAACGCAGGCGGTGCAGATGGTAATAATCTGCTCGAGAATAGCATCAACGAGATCGAGGACCGTGAAGTGGAAGAGGCGCTCAGGCCCAAACCGCCTGCGGGCATGTCGAAAATTGCACGTGAGAAAATGTCACGTGATACACCCATTAGCTTGTCTTGGGGCGGCAACGAGGCGCTAGAGACAATTTTGATTTTCTTGATTCCAAAGCTTAAGGAAAAATTGGGCGAATCCTGGAGTTGCAGACGTGGTTCTATACCGGATCAGTTCAGGATTGTGAAAATGATTGAAAATTGCAATTTTGCAGCCGAAATCAAACAGCACCGCGAAAAGCTACACTACGATTTCTGGCCGGATACGCCTATCCCGAAATTGACCGTGCCCTGGAACTACTTGTCGCTAGGATGGTACGTCTCGATGCTTGCACGTGACATTTTTTCCGGCACAGAATCGGTACGTATATTCATGGGCGCAAACCGGTCTCTAGTAGGTAACATCTCGTCTTCACTTGCCATGTTCGGCAAGTTTGCCACCAGCTGGCTGGGGATCAGCGGCACGAAACCGGTGCCGGCACGACAAGATGCTGCAATCACCGAGTATGTTGACGCAAACACGTCGCTAACAAATGTGTGGGCGCACACCTCGGTGAAGCTTTTCCGTATGCGTAAGCCAGACGAAGATAGGGGCTTGCCGGCCTTTGGTATGAGATTTGGCTCGGTCGGACTGGCTACAAGTGTCAACGACATCACCAATTCGTTGGTGAAACGGTTTAGTGATTTCAGGGGTAACAATCGGTCCAGTGTTTCATCAGCCGGGTCTGGATATCATAACATAGACGAGATTCCCGAGGGCGCGAGGCTCTCGAAAAGAAATTCCGTCAGCTCTTTACATTCATTGAACACGCTTAACCGGGCCCGCTCAAACACGCCGCGCAATTCAATGAGCAATTGAGCTTGAGCGGGGTTCGGATAGATCCTGGTACGTTATTCGAAGCTTTATCGAATTGGAGTTCTGTATAGACTGTACCAATTTGCTCTATTGTGTAGATTTGAGGGACGATTTTAGCTCTGATTAGCTATGATACCAAATTTTCGAAGTTTTCTTTCGAACCAAGCATACAATGATATATTCTTTGAGCTAAACATTCACTAAGCTCTATGCATGCGTCTCGGTGCTATGATCTGGTGTAGTTGAGGAAATAATGTGTATGCAACACTATAATTGCATATGCGTGACCGCTGTAAGGAGTCGCCAAACGCACCACACGAGGAAGCAAAAAAAGGAGGAATTGGTGGAAACGATGA
>JAKTYQ010000339.1:0-11577 GCA_030674525.1 Metschnikowia chrysoperlae
AATGTGTGATATTCTGCAGGTCTTGCTAAAATTAATTCTAAATCAGAATCTCTTGTTTCTC
Organism: Metschnikowia chrysoperlae; assembly: GCA_030674525.1. Classification (NCBI taxonomy): domain Eukaryota; kingdom Fungi; phylum Ascomycota; class Pichiomycetes; order Serinales; family Metschnikowiaceae; genus Metschnikowia; species Metschnikowia chrysoperlae. The sequence goes on from JAKTYQ010000339.1 coordinate 62, forward strand.
TCATTTTATTAGCTTCTAAGAAATCTGGTGTTACTTGTATTTCTGATTCTTCGTTTAATCCATTATCTAATTGTATTTGTACACTTTTTAATCCAACAATAACTGATATTATTGATATTGCTGAACCGATACTACTGATATAATTTCAACCAACAAATGCATCAGGATATTGTGGTATACGACGTGGCATACCATTTAAACCTAAGAAGTGCATAGGTAAGAAAATAACATTTACAGAAATAAATAATAATCAGAAATGAATTTCAGCTCAAACTTTATTATAATTTAAACCAAACATTGAAGGACCTCAATAGTAATAACCTCCTACAAGACTAAATAATGCTCCCATTGATAATACATAGTGGAAATGCTACAATTATTAATAAACATCCGGCGGAGCCGGGGGATGTTTATCCCCCTTCGGGGACCCCCGCCCCGCTAACTACGTTAGCGGGGCGGGGGATAAATAAAAGTATATGGACTATCTTTTCATACGTAATTTAGAAACAAATTTAACTTTATGTCAATTAGGATTTTCATATTTAATTCAATTTAATAAAAATTTAGAATAGATTAAATATTCTTCACTATCAAAAGAACTTTTATTGTATTTTCTTATATCTAAAAATTTTAATATTTTAGAAACTCTATAAAATTTAAAATCTGAATATAATCTATGTTTCATAAAATATTTATAAATAAATTCCATATGTTCAACATTTTGATATTTAAATCCTATTGATGTTTTATCTTTTTGATTTCTTATAAATTTATAAGGTTTACAATAAGGTATAACATTATCTAAATTTAATTTAGATGTAAATTCATTATATTTAAATTCTAAATTACATTCTATACGATTACTAGGGAAATTAAATACTATAGAACCATCTGTGTCTATTAAACCAGCAAAATAAGGATCATTTTTTTTTAATGTATAATTAGCTTCTTTAAATTTTATATTTAAACATTCACAACCTTTTTTAAAATTTATTACTTTTAATCTAATTAAACCATTTAATTTATTTATTATATAATTCATTTCTTTTGTTGTTGAAACTATTCATTTTGAATAATCATTATTTTTATATCTATATATTCTTCCCATATGTAATTTATTTAATATATAATTTATTAATCTTATATCCCTATTATGTAATTTAACTTCTATAGTTTTTAATCTATTTATACCATTAATTTTTCTTACTTGTATATAACCATCTCCATCTATTATTCCTGCTAATCTATTTCAAAAAATATTATCATTATCAATATCTGGAGATATTATTCCTTTCATTAAATTTGAAGTATTATTATTTATATTTTTTAAACTATTTTCCTCATGTAATATTTTATTACAGGAGATAAAACACCTATGAGGGGGTATTTTATTATGTATACTACGTATAGATATATAATTTATATTCCCGACAAAGCCGGGGATATAAATACCCCTGGCGAAGCCAGGGGTATTTATACCTTTATTATTATATTTATTATATACACCCCTTTTTATAGTAGTTAAATTATATCTTGGATATAAATAAGATATCTCTTTTTGAGATTTATCATTCTTTGCTAAACTTATAATTGTTAATAATTGTTTGTATGATTGACGTATAGTCTCTGAGAATCCTTTAAAGTTTTCTGCGGATTGTATATCTGAACTATTTCATATAGCTACAAGTTTTATATTCTTTAATTTAATATTACCGGCAGTAAAGCTACCGGTTATACCCCCCCTGTGGAGGGGGATATTTTTAATTATATTTTCATTCATTTTTTTATGTTGTATATATATACCATTTAATAAAATTAATAAAATTAATATAATTAAGATATTATATGTTGAATATAATATATTTTTTAGGACTACCTCACAAGATATATTCCCTCAATGGAATATATTTATTAAAATATTTATATTATTTTGACTATTATTATTCCCATCTAAATAAAGATATCATATATATATACATAATAGTAAATATAAACTTAAAGATATATATCCCCGCATATAGTCAATTTTAATATAACAAATATTTAACCCATTGGGAAGAACATGATATATAAAATATATTAAATATATACTTATTATAATAAATAAATATAAATATAATATATTCCCCCCCCGCCCCGCTAACGTAGTTAGCGGGGTCGGGGGCCCCGGCAAAGCCGGGGGATATATCCCCTGCCGCTTTGCGGCCGGAAATATATTAATGCTCCATGTATAGCATGGGGTATACCATTTCATTGTACAAAGGGTAATTAAATATCCATTATATATTAAGGCCATTAATATATATTGACCAACTACGTAGTACGTGTCATGGAATGCAACATCTATAGATGCGTTAGATAGCATTACACCTGTTAACCCTCCTATTGTAAATAGGAATAAGAAACCTAAGGCGAATAACATAGGTACTGCTAATCTAACTTCTCCTCCGTAGACAGTAGCGATTCAACTGAAGATTTTTATACCTGTAGGTACGGCAATTACCATTGTAGCAGATGTAAAGTAAGCTCTAGAATCAATATCTAGACCTACTACGTACATATGATGACTTCAAACTAAGAAACCTAATAAACCAATAGATCCCATCGCATATAGCATACCTATTTCTCCAAAGATAGGTTTTTTACTATATGTTGATACTATATGAGAAATTACTCCAAATCCAGGAATAATTATAATATAACTTTTTATTGAATATGCACATAATCAACTCTTAATAGAGAGGATTTATATAACATATTACTCAAGAATTTAACATTCTTGTTTGGACTAGATCTTAGATTATCTATTCCCACACCTCCGGGTGGCGTAAATGGACATCCGGCGCATTAGCGACGCGCCGGGGACGATTATAAATTTTAATATTTTAATTTATTTATTTGCTCTATACCTTTTAAATTTAAATGATCTTTATTTTGAATCATAATATAAACTTTTCTTCATTTTATATAATTTAAATACTTACTAGATAAAAGAGTATAAACATCAAAATAACTTATAATCTTTTTAGCAGATCCAAAGCTAGTTGAACCATAATAATAAGTATCTTGACTTTTACGATACCCTATATTACCACCTATAAAATTCTTTATATCTAATAATATAGTATTATATTTTTGATCAATTTGAAAATTTAATCTAACTTCCATATTCTTTCTATTAGTACGTTTTAATATTTTTATTTGAAAACTAGCATCTGCATCAGAAAAACCAGCTAATCAATAATTATCAAAATCATTAGTATTATTTTTATTAAACTTAATTGAACTATTTAATAAATCAAATTTTTTATGATTTAGTATATTGTCAATAACTTGATTAAATCTATTATCAGTTCTTAACTTGTTATTTATCAAATTAATAACTTTTTCAATACCTTTTTTACTACTAATTATGAATATACACGCATTTTTATTTTTAACTTTCTTTACTTGACCAAAACCTAACGTTTTTTTTATAAAATAAGCTAAAAAAACATCTTTTATATCAAAAGCTATAACTAGTTGTTGTATCTTGCTAAAATGACCATCACCATCTATTAGACCTGCTAAATAATGACCAAATGATTCATCATTAATAGGTTTCAATCTGGTGGGTATATGTTTAGATATTGATTTAATATTTTCATCATATAATAGATTAATCTCATCGCATATAGTCTCTGAGGTATCTTGTGGATTACCTACTGATTGACTTCATTCTTTAGACTTTGTTACTATGGCATTTAAGCTGAAGTATTCTAAAGTTATAAAAGTTTTACCAGTATATAGCGATGTTATGAGGCTTACATTAACCTCAGGGTGCATTTTAATAAAATGGACTATATCTTTAAACATCTTCATAATTTCTAAATCTAGTAAAGAAATTCTTTCAACTACGGTAAAGTAAAGTATTAGTTTCCGCTTTATAAGCTCTCATGTCTTTTAAAGAATAATATTTAGAAATTAAATGAATTCTATTATTTTTTAATGTTCTTGATGGATTACTTTTAAAATAATCTACTAATACTAATATATCTTTCCTATTAGAAACATATCATTTATAGGATTTATATTTTGCATCATCTAAATAAACGTTTCCATTAAATAGTTTCATTATATCATAAAGTAATTCTGGACTTTTTTGACTTGCAGAAATAGCTAATTGATTAGTTGTACCATTAATAGTTATAGTTCCATCTGCATCAAAAAATCCGGATAATCAAGCATTATCTTTGGTTAATGGTTTAGGTTTTTTAATAATTATATTGTACATATTACATATTTTAGTTAACTGCATTAATCTTATAGGATTTCTAATTTCGCCATTAACATCCATAATCAACGCAATTAAACCTTTTTTATTATGTAATCTATACCTAATGGAAGTATTTTTAGTTCTAAGTTTAACTGAACCTCCATAAAGATTTTGTATAAATCTTAAAGCTTTTTCATCTCTAATATCTATAGTTATTTCTAATGAAGCATATCCTGTTTTTGAAACTAAAAAACAACCATCACCATCTATTAATCCACTTAATCACTGTATTATTTTAATTTTAATCTTCTTATTAATTGAATTTTCCCGTGATATTTTAGATATATTTGTGTTTAACAAACGTATAGTCTCTGAGGTTCCTACTTTTGTGCTATGCAATTTTGTTACCTGCGAATTATTATACCCTTTATAGATTTTTACTTTAGAGGCGTCTAATATACGGCTTATTATTAAAGTACTATAAAGGCTATATAAAATCTCTACTATATAGAGATAATATATTGTAAAGTTCTCGCATATAGTTTGTAACGGCCATCTTTGACCAAAGAATCAAAACAAGTGCTGATCGCAATAGAGTACAATTACTATTTCAAGTAATAGCCCCCTGCACAGATCGTTGCATGCTACTTCCATAGCACAACGCTCCTCTAATTCATACAGCTCATATTTATGTTCTTTCTTTTGTACTATAGTGTTCAAATTTAGTTTTAATATGAGTTGGTTTTTTTTAATTTAAGCACATTATTATACTTATTACATAAGTAATAAGGTTTTATTATAACTTATATTAAAGTTTTTGCTTATATATTTAATATAATATTTTCAATATAACACGTGTGTCGAGACAACGTTATCTCCCACCCAATCGAGAGATAACGTTTAATAATCTTCTAGCTTTATTAGCTGTTTTTTTATCATAAACCATTTCTAGGTTACTAAAGTAAGTATTTAGAAGTGATTTATTTTTCATTAAATCTGAAATCAAATCAGCATTATGTAATTTAAGATCAGGATTTATAGTTCCATTAGCTCTAGAAAGTTTGGCAAGTGATTGTCATTCTTTAATTAAAGTTTTTCTATCGAGAGTTGTTTTAATCTTATGACAACTACTATGAATAATAGCTTTGTTAGTAATATCATCAAGTTTAGTAGATATTCTGTCATCAAATTTACCAATTGTTTTAGGTAAAATATGATCAATTTGTAAATTATTATATCAACTTTCTCCATTAGCATATTTATTGATTAAACTATTGTTTATAGTTTTACTCTCAGTAGGTGAATTATCATTAGCTAATGAATCAGTAGTTTCAAAATATTTATCATTGATAAAGATAGAGTCTTCAGCATTAATAGAAAGATTTAAATTATCAAACTCTAATAGATGTCCATTACAGATGGGACAGAGATGTTTCTGTCTTGAAATTAATAGGGATCTAACATCTCCTTTATATGTATTGATTGTAATTGCTCTTTTCAGATAAGGTTCTTGATAGGTAAACATACTATTTTCTCTCAATAATTTTGATGGCTTCAACATGAAATATGTTGTATTGGCCATGATTTCAGTTAATTTTTTAATAGATAATTTTCTATTAGAATTAAATGAAGTAACTGTCATAGTATTTCACTTAATAACACCATTAACTTTATGAGTAAGTAAATTTCTACACATTGCAGCATAAGATCCTTTATATTTTTTAAACAATCATCTCATTACCCTTCCATATGTGTAATTATCCATATTCTTTCTCAAAGCGTATTGATTTGGAGAAGGTATGAAATAGTTACCTCATCCATAGATTATAGGATTTATAAGCTTTATAAATTCCGTTGGTGTTAGTTTAGTATACGGTAAACTAGTGATAGTTTTTATATTATCTCTAAATCTTTGTACACTATCTTTAGAAGGGTATACATAGAGTTTAGTTCTATCAGCTAATCTGGTTGATAGAGATTTTGGAACATCTGTTAGTCAATTAAGTTTATTAGGTGAAATTAAATGAAATGTTCAACCTAAGAAATTTAATTTGGCACCCATACTTCATTTTATGATTTTAGTTTTTTCTTCATTAAGTTGTAGTCCTCTAGTTATTAGGAATTTTTCAATTCCTTTTCTTGCTTTCGCGGGTCCTTGAGGATCTAGACTTGTAAAGATAAAGTCATCTGCATATCTGATTAAATGGGTTGCTCCTAATAGATTGGTTCTATCTTTACCACCTAAATCTTTATTAAAGCTTAAAGATCCGTCATCTTCTGTTATAGATGCTATTCTTGCATGATGGGATAATCCATCCAGAGTTCAGTTCATTAACATAGGTGAAATTATACCTCCTTGTGGTACTCCACATAGATTATCATTAGGTAATACCACTGTCTTAACTTTAGGTTTTAATACCTGAGTGTCAAAAGTATTATCTCAGTTTAATCAAAGGTAATTCAAGATGAAGCTTAGTTTGTTAATTTCAGCTTGATTATCATCTTTTTCTATTATAGTAGTCTTAAGAGAGTTATATAATAGTTTATTAAATTTTGCAGGGAATGGGACGTTCTTTAATAGTCACTCATGTGATATATTATCAAAACATCCTTTAATATCAGCATCTAAAATATATTTAGTTATACTGAATATTGGTTCTCTATCTTTTATTAATAAGTCAGTTGGAACTTCAATTGAGTATGAGGTATTAGCTTTTCTATATTTTTTCACAGAAGTTGTGTTAGCTAGTAATTCTTGTTGATTTACTTCATCCAATTTACTCAATGCTGCATTAGCTCTTCCTTTTGCAAAAGATGATTTCATCTTTGTTTTATAAGCATTATCATTTGAATTATTTGTTCAGGCTAATGTTTGTCATATTTGAGTTATAGCATGGCTAGTTCCTCTACCAGGCCTGAAACCTCATGAAGATGAATCTCCACAGGGTTCTAAATATGGTTCTAATACGATTAGTATTAGCTTTTGAATAAATCTGTCTTTTAAAGTAGGTATACCTAAAGGACGTAATTTACCATTAGCTTTTGGTATATATACTCTTAACACTTTATCAGATTTATAATTAATTAACTTACTATAATTTGAATTAGCTAACATTTCAAATTTTAATTTATTATTTTTTGATCTGACTAAAGAGTTATAATTACTTACGTATTCCTTAGGATCTTTGCTCATTAAGCTAAACTCATTTAAAGCTAACTTAACAATTAGTTTTCCTATTTCGTGACTATTCAATAGCTGTCTTCTAATTTCACTTATTGTTGTTAATTTGTTTTTTCTCTGTTTTGCGAGATTATTATCTCCTTTTGAGAGATTTAATATTTTCTTCATTGGATGTTGTTCCAATATCTTTTCTATTAATAAAGCTTTGTCTAGTTCTGCAGTACTTTTTTGTTCCTGCAGATCCGTTTTATTAACTTTTATTGATTTTCATATTTTTACATTATCGTATCCTGGGGTATATTTACCTTGAGATTTGAATGTTTGCTCAATTGCATATATTTTGGTTATCAGAGAATTAAAACTATTCTCAATATTAGTAACTTCAAAAGCTTTTAGTCAGAAATTTGGATCTTCTATTACATGTCTTAGAGTTGATTCAGGATTGTAACGATTTTGATTCTCTCTTCTTTCTGAAAATTTTAATTTATTTTCAAGTGTTAGGTGTTGAGTTTCAGTATTTAAACTTTTAATATAATTTTTATATTCTAAAATTGAGTTCTCAGTTGTATATAGATCTGGCGATTCTATTGATTCTTTTATTAATTTCAATAGATTTTCCATTTTTTTCACATCAAAGGTGTCTTTGATCTGTAGATCTAATTTAAACCCTTGAATAACATTAGAAGATATATAAGCAGATGACAAGAATTGTCTTAACCTCATCAATTTAGGTATTCCTATTCTAAATTTAGCATGAATGTCAACTTGATTAACAATCAGAGGATCCATTAGTCATGTTTTTTCATTCATAGGTAATTTAGATTGAATTTTTAATTCTTGTAAAGCGGCCAGAGATAATTCTTTCTCCAACTTTCAGTAGTTTGCTTCCAGTTTAGCTAATTGATCGCTATGTGTATGTAAACTACGTCTACAAGTTATCATATTTATATGATGACCATGTTTAATTATACTTTCATTTCTTAGAGTATAATTTAACAATTTTGAATTAGCCAACTGTTTACAGTCGGTCTGAATTAATCCCTTCTTACTAATATATTTATTAGCAGCTGACTTACAACTAATATAAGCCAACAGAATTAAATCCATCCATGTATATTGTGTGTTGTCCAAGCTATACGCTTTCTCTTTAAGGAGTCAATATTTAAATCTATAATGTATTTTAATACATAATATATTAAATACCGTTGTCATTGGGATTATTTCTCCGCTCCTATATTTATTCAGACGAATAGTCAATTGCATATTATTATCAGTTCTACTTCTGATAGTAAGACTATTCCTTATTACATAGTTTTTCAATGTAAGCCATGTGTTAAGAAGGTCAACAAAATTAAATCCATTAACAAAGGACTGTCTATGTGACTGAGACTGATTTATTATGAGTTTTTTATTAGTTAAATTGCTCATAATAACATTGATTAAAAAACCAATTAGATCTATTCCATATGCAGGAACGAAATCTGACACACATTTGTGGACGCGCACGTAAAGCACTGGATCTCCTCCTGCTGCAACTTCATAAAACCCAGTATTAAAATTACGATCCATTAATAAAAGTGTAACTCCCGCTGTTAATACAGGTAATGATAATAATAATAATATTGCTGTAAAGAATATTGCTCATACAAATAACGGAGCATTTATCATGTGTAATCCTATTGTTCTCATGTTAATAAATGTTACAATAAAATTAATAGCACCTAATAAACTTGATATACTTGTTAAATGTAACGCAAATATTGCTAGATCTACTGATGGACCGGAATGTGCGTTAATCGATGATAGAGGTGGATAAACCGTTCATCCAGTTCCAGCTCCATTCTCTACAAGTAAGGATGCTATAATACATACTAATGCAGGAGGTAAACATCAAAAACTAATGTTGTTTAATCTTGCAAAAGCCATGTCAACTGCACCTATCATTATCGGTAAAAAATAATTACCAAAAGCTCCTATTAAAACAGGCATTACAAATAAGAATATCATTCCTATTGCATGTCCTGTAACCATCACGTTAAATACTTGGTTATTACCTTGTAAATATTGTGGATTTGGACCTGATAATTGTAGGGGTCAGAATTATACAAATTAGATATATATTTTACTATGTAACTATTTCTTCTCAACTGCCCTCAGAACCGTACGTGATAGTTTCCCATCATACGGCTCGCACCCAAAGTGATAACATAGTTAAAATTTGGAAACTTAAATGAATAATTATATAAACTTTATCCCGAGTATTCTCTAATTCTCTTAAGATCTGCAGCAGTACATCTACCTTGATGGTAAATATTATGATGATATTGACATAAAGGAATTTGCTTACGTTTAAATGCACCAGTAAATTGACTGAAAGTAGGAGGATTACCAGTAAGATATTTACCCCTTACATCAGCCACTTTACGAATATGGTGCATTTCAATTTTGTGTGTATAACCACATAAGGTACATACTTTTCCAAAATTAGTTTCAGTAAGTTTATCTGTTCATTTAGATTTGATTACTTTGAACACATTATTCTCATTTATATATCCGTCATAATTAGTAATAATATTACTATTTTTTGTATTATTAATATTAAAATGATGTGTAACTTTGTAATCTTTAGGAAGCACTAATTTCATGTTTGTATCAGGATCAGTTAAATTTCTACCAAATTTATGGAAAGTTTTAGGCAAAGAATTGATTTTAAATTTTCTTGAAATAGTTAGAGCACAAGATGCTTGAAGGCATCAAATGATGTAACCGAGTCTAAATCTATTAGTAACAAAACTATAGTAATTAAGAATACCATTAATCTTTTGGTTATAGAATTTAAGTATTTCATAATGACTTAAATTAATTAGATGTGTTTGGGCGTGAGGTTTTAATTCTCCAAACTTATTTCTAGTTACTATTTTAGCATCAACGAGTGCTTCTTTTATTTTCTTTGTAGGAGCGAAAAGTAACATACGTGTATTTGCTACAGCTTTAAGACCTTTCTTATTATTAACGTTTACAGGAACAATCAGACCACCTCTTTTAGGTTTCATTAATGTTATACCTAGGAAATCTCAATATTTAGTAAGTAAATTTATTTTAGTTTTAGATTCATTTAGAATTAGACCACATTTATCATTTAAAAAGTTTTTCATTTTGGTTTTTAATTCAACACAATCTGAATGACTTCCTATTACTAATACTACAAAATCATCTGCATATCTTAGATATCTAAGTCTACGATAATTTGCATCCATTGGGTTACCATTTGGTACAGTTCTCATAAGTAGTAGATTTCTCCTAGCTGTATCATAATTTCCTAATTTAAGAGCTCTAGTTCTAGCATTTTGATAAAATGCATATAAAGGATTTCTGGATCTATTTTTTCCCTTATCAAATTCTGTTTGTAGTTCTGCAAGATATTTATCAAATGTATGAAGTAATATGTTGCATAATATAGGACTTAAAACACTCCCTTGAGGAGTTCCAATTTTTTGTGTAGATACAGTACCATTATCCATCTTAATTCCAACACGAATACATTTATATAGTAAAGCAAGAGTTAGATGACATTTAACATTTTCTTTAATTGTTTCTATTAATTTATTATGTGGAATACTATCAAAACATTTAGTTATATCTCCTTGTATTACTCATTTATATCTTGAACCAGCTAAATATAAATCTTTCAGAGCTGTATGCGTTGACCTATTTGGTCTAAACCCATGTGAGGTATTTAAGAATTTAGGTTCTCAAATAGCTTCTAAAATACATGCTATTCCTGCTTGAACAATTTTATCTCTAGGACTACTAATACCTAAAGGTCTTGATTTACCATTTGCTTTAGGTATTTCAACCCTCCTGATCGGATTAGGTTGGTATTTTCCTGATATTATATCTTTAGCTAATTTTTCAAAATATGAAAATGATATACCGTCTAAAGTTACACCATCTATTCCTTTAGTCATATTACCCGGTTTACTTTTTATTGAATTGTATGCTGCAATTCAAAAGTATGGATCATTAAGAATACCTTTTAAATTTTTATATATATTTCCTTGTTCATATGCTTTTAATTCA
>JAKTYQ010000340.1:0-11573 GCA_030674525.1 Metschnikowia chrysoperlae
TTTAGTAATTTCAAGTGTTTCAAGAAAGTGGGCTATTCCAGCAGGAAATTTGGAGGAATAGGAATAGACTTTTTTCTTTTTGACTGATACATCTGAAGGAGAACGGAAGACGGGGGACGAAGAGGCCAAGTCTTTCTTAAAGCTTCGTTTGGAAAAGTGAACATTCGCAAAACTTGGGGTCATTCAAAGAAAGAAGCGCGTTGATGTCACAAAGCCAACTTGGCAAAACAAACCTGGCGACAGAAAAGCAGTCTGGTGACACGAAACCAAATGGGAAACCCATAACGATTGTCGGTGATACGGATCGCAGAATCAGGAGCGAGGGAAAAAGGCGGGTTGGCATCACAAAAGCAACTAGATGATTCAATGTAGATTATGTAGATTGCCCGTGTGGGGATTCGGTCATCAGGAAGACACCTTTCCAGCGTAACAAGACCAATTCGGTATTTACCAACTCGGTGATCCGATGCAGATTGGCCCCGCTTATGCAGTCTGGTGATCTACATCCCCACATAGGCACATATTTAAGAAAAATCTAGCCATCAGAAAGCCTTAGCATCTAGGTTTTCTTGGGACACACATTAACGAAGTCAAATCATGTGACCCAATTGGCTGTAATTTGACTATCTAATTTGTCGTTGCAATGTAATAGCTTGAATTTACATATACAGAGCGTTTTCTGCAATGGACTTGTTGGGATAGCGGTGTTGACGCTTACAAAAAAGCCTGGGAGGGTCGAGGCAAACACCAGTGATTCCTTACGAAAATTTTTACTTTTGTGGGTAATATTTCTGGCCTTTATTAGTTTCATAATATTTAAATTTTTCGTTGAGAGAAGAGGTAAATAATCAATGGCTAGATCGCAAGATCCTCCACTGTGTTTTTGATGATTGTCTTTTTTTTGAGGGGTTTTCAACTTTTCTTCTTTTTTTCAGTTTTTTGTATCATACTTTTTTTCAAGTTTTATTTCCATTGACTTCCTTTCATGAAAGCACGGCTGCAACTTTAAAGTCTTCAGACGGGCATTGAACCCGCGGCGAGATTTGCAACTTCTTCGAGCACCCAATTGGTGATTGCGTCAAAATCAAAGTCACATTCGTCGATTGAGGATCTTCTACGTCTTTTCACACCCGCCCTTTGCCATCCATGGTCTCTAGGCTGGGCCTTGAAATGGTTTGGCGAAACGCTTCTGAACGTCTCCACTGTGTCTCTAAAAGGCACAATCTTAGGTGCAATCCAGGCAACTTTGGCTGCCATGGCGCGCTGCTGGCGCTTTTCTAAGATCTTTGCCAAGAAAACTTCTTCTTCAGAGACCGTCTTCTCTGCTGGGCGGGCAGCTTGGAAGGCTTCGTCATCAAGACCTTCTAAAGCCTTGAATGTGTTCATGTCGCGCATGAAGCCTACTGCAGCGGACAAATTAGTCACTGAGGAGACTTCAGACAAGTCAGTTTTCACTTCTACTGCGGGCTTGTCCACCTGGGAGAACCTGCGCTTTCTGCCCTTGACGTGCCATTTCGTATCTGGCACCGCAACTTTTGTCGCTTTAGGTGCGGAGATTCTTCTCCAGGCGTCAGGTCCTTCGCGAGAGAGTGGCTCCGTCGTAGCAGAAACGGCGGAAGAGTCTACAGAGATTTCTGGAAGCTCAGATTCTGCTTCAGGAGAGGAGATGAGTATCATGCTAGTTCCGTTGTTGGCCATGGCGTACCAGCCCTGGAGATCGTCTGCGGCATCGGGGAAAGTGACTGCCAGGAAGTTGGCCTCGAAAGTTTCAGAGATGCACCTTTCGCTCAAGGCAGAGGGGATTTCTCCGAACTCTTCCGTGATCTCCTCAAAACTGCGCACTTGAGTGGCGGGCCCGCCGTCAATTTCCACAAAAGCAGAGATTGCAGCATAAATAGGCTTGTAGAGGATGGGAGAGTCAGAGAAGTTCCAGATGATCGGAGAATAAGTGGGAGAGAGCAAGGGTGAGAAGATTTGTGGCGTAATCGAAGCTTCGAGCTCGGCAGCCAAGGCACTATTTCCCTGGGCAGGCTGGAAATTGGCAATTCGCCAGATGGGGGAAAAAGTGGTGAAAGCGTGTTGGGCACTGCAAAAGCTGAGCTTGACAAGCCCAAAAAGGGTTCTCGATTGCCAGAACATTGATGTGCTGAAGGCTTTCGAGGAAGAAGAGTGGTAGAAAAAAACCGCCAGGCAGCGAGAAATCATGGGGTATATATATTCGAATTTGCGGGGGGTGAGAAGGCAGCGTACTGCAAAATGATGGAGATTGTTATGCCGATTCAAGGCTCTGTCTGGTGGGTGCGAAATGTGAAGACAGAATGGCTTTGCAGCCTAATACCGCTCTCAATGAAATTAAGGCCAGGATATCACGAAAAAAAGAGCCACATGCAACTTGTGATGGGCTTTGCTGGCTAATTATTCTTTACGTGGTTTTTAGACAGATCACAGCGCAAGGAAAAGAATCACAAGCTTGGTCCCCGCGACAACGTTAAAGTAGATTGTGGGAGGATGTCCGAAAGTTCCAAAGTTGTCCCTATAAGGTTTGAGCACATGTGTACGACAAAAGAGGAATTGTAGCATCCACAAAAATTCGGGATCATCACACACACATAATGTTAGAACGCCAAATTTCTTTTTTTAAGTCTATCAGCAGAAAATTAGAGTAGTCCGCAACACTCACCGCAAGTGACATCTGCAACTTCAAAGGTCAGAAAGACTTTTCCGGGAAGCAAGTGAATGGCCATTTTAAGTACTTCCTGCAAGTGAAGATCCTATCTTGCATGGCGCAAACAGTAAAAAAATTCAGATTCCATCGTGCTGATGGACATATGTGCTTGTTGGTGATGAAACAGCCAAAAGAAAGCTTTAACGCAATTATCGGCAATCATCTTCCGCCGGATTTCTCAGTTCTATCAAAAGAGCAGAGCAAAACCCGGGCGATTGTCGTTTTACGGCTCTTGACTAATGCAGTTTTGCAAATACACGTGATCGCAAATGAAAGACGCCTGTTGCTTGCTTTACGTCGTCTGAAGCTTGGGTTCATCACGAAAGACCAGAATTATTCATCCTTGAAAGTTGAAGAATCTTAGCACCACAATTTTGTTTTTGGAGACAAGACTCACAAACGACCATGCAAAACAGAATCCCAATTAGCGTTTAACAACGAAAACGCGTTTACTATTCTTTTCGGGCAAGTTTTCATGCTTCTTGCACAACCTCCACAGTGGTATTAACTGGACATTGTCAGTGTAACCACAGTTGAATATTCGAGACAATACCTATTGTTTTTTTTAATTGACGTGTTTCGCTACTCGAGATCACTTCCTTTCAAAGAATTCAGTGAAACCTTTAAACTGGGCTTACATACTTTGATAACAACATAAAAGAACTCACTCGTGTATCTACATGGATCGTTTTCAATCGGACGTGGCCTTGATAAGCTATACGTTTGTCAGATACACACACTTGTTTTCTATGCTCTGTTGTATTGGAATTCATCATGACATCAGAAAAAAGTATCTGCCGCTCTCGTGCCGAATATTCTGATCCTTCAAATCGCAACCTGTGTCACCCATCACGAATCCCGCTCTTGAAAGGCCTTGAGAATCAACTATACTATTTGGATTAAGGAGCCAGATCGTGGCAACCAAAAATGCGTTCTTTGGTTTTACACATGTGCCAAATTCCTTGTTCTTTGAATCTATAAACCATTTCTCTGTTGTACTCTAAGGCTGTGCATACATTCCTAGCCCACGACCTTGAGGGAAGCCCCAATCAGTTTCAGTACGTTTTTGGAGGTACACTGATTTTCTAGTACTGGATTTCGCTAGCAGTACTTTGACTTCCAAAGGTTCATCTTCAAATCCATAATTTGTCTTTTAGCTCGCATTAGCTCGAACCTTTTAAGGTTATCTATTCCGTCAACTGTTTTCGCACAGTACTGGGGCACGAGAGTCGACGCACCAAACCCCATCCAGGTTAGCTTTTGAATACCCAACAAAAACGGCATTGAGTGCTCAAACCCCGCATTTTTTCCCAGCATTTCATACCAGAAAACCCGCCTCGCCATGTCGGTGATACTTGCATCCGCCGGCTTCGATCACACGATCCGTTTCTGGGATGCTCTCACAGGGGTGTGCTCGCGCACGATCCAGCATACGGACTCGCAGGTAAATCGGCTCGAAATCACGTCCGACAAGCGGTTTTTGGCCGCTGCAGGCAACTTATACGTGCGGCTCTATGATATCCGCTAAACGGGCAATTCCGGGCCCAGCGCGTCGTCAAGCGCGGCTCCAAACGGCTCGCAGGGAACAAATTCTGGCGCCGCCAGCAGTCAAAGCCCAGCCATGACGTTCGAAGGCCACACGGGCAACGTGACGTCGCTCGCGTTCCAGGCAGATAACCGCTGGATGGTGCTGCTGCTGGAAGACGGCACAGTCAAGGTATGGGACGTGCGCTCACCGTCGGTACAGCGTAATTACCGGCACCATTGTGCCGTGAACGAGGTGGTGATCCACCCGAACCAGGGCGAGCTTATTCTGTGTGACCATGACGGCAACATTCGCATCTGGGACCTTGGCGAGAACCAGTGCACGCATCACTTGATTCCGGAGGACGACGTGCCGATAAACTCGCTTTCGGTCGCCAGCGACGGCAGCATGCTTGTTGCAGGCAATAACAAGGGTAACTGCTACGTGTGGCAGATGAAGAACCAGGGAGATGTGACGCTGCTTACACCCGCCACCAAGTTTCGCTCGCACCTGAAGTATATCACGCGTGTGGTATTGCTGACGGACATGAAGCATTTGGCCACGTGCTCCGCGGACCATACAGCACGGATTTGGCTGACTGACGATAACTTCGCGTTGGAGACCACCTTGCAGGGCCACCAACGCTGGGTGTGGGATTGCGCCTTCAGTGCCGACAGCGCATACTTGGTCACAGCGTGCCTGGACCATTACGTGCGTCTCTGGGACTTGTCCAACAGCGAGACTGTGCGCCACTACAACGGCCACCACAAGGGCGCTCTTTGCGTGGCCTTGAACGACGTGTGATTGCCGTCGCGGGGTATTTCGGAGTGATATTGTGGTGGCATATTTGGCATGTGGGCATATCAAGACTTGGCATTGTCATAGAAGAAACCATAGACTTTCCATATTATTGGCGCCATTTTTGGAAAATGCCAGGGTGGTTTTATAGAATGGAGAGAATCAAGAAAGAATTGAAAGCATCAAGGCTGCGTTAGTCGTTACCACATTGTCACTCTGGACTGATTATGGTGTATTGTGGTGTGAAATTACTGGAGCACGATTGCTTCAGGGAATGGCAATCTGTTTCGTTTACGCGAAGACAAGAAAGCAAACACTGGCGTATGAATCGATGCCCATGGTAAGGCCTTTGTGTGTGTCAGACTACTCCCGTTATGTCACATCCTTGCCAAAGACTAAAGACTGAGACGATGAGATTCACACATGCTCACCAAGGGAGCAAAAATAATCGTTGATGGCTTTTACTCAAAGCTTTGCCGTTTTTCTGCTGGGGAGCTCTTCTAGTCCGAGCCCCATACATGAATCGTACAGACCTACAAATACCGGAAGTTGGACAGGAGGCGGATAAACCCTGATTTCTATGCTTTCACAGCTCGACCACTCAAACCTCACATACATACGTGCCACAGCGTCTATCCTTATTTGCCACACGAAGAGCCATTTATCAGTTTGTGCCTAAAAGTGCAGTTTTTCAACACACTTGTGCACATCTTCCCATACCATACTTTAAGGCCGGTGAAGCTTCAAACAAAATTTGCTTGAAGGTCGAGCATTCTCAGCAAGACCAGTATGATCCGAGAATGTAAAGCAAAACCTAGTGATCTTAGAACTCAAGCGGTGGTTTAAAGTCCGGGTCCCGGAAAATCAAGTTCGCGAGTTATCAGAGTCAAATATATTTTTCGGATCTAGAATACCCATCTATATGGCTCTGCCGAGACTTCTTTTTTTACGAATTTGTTGCTGTTTCGGTTTATTACTTCGCACATGAGCGTTTTTATCGATACATGCGTCCTACAGCATTTGCTCTCCCTTTTTTTAGGAAAACATCAGTACTCTTCTGCCTGGTGGAAAATGAATCATTGGGTACCATAAGCAGCTGTGAGTCTTGTTTATCATTCGCATTTGTAATGAAGATATGTATTGCACTATTCTTTAGCGATTTGAGCAGTTTGAAGTGTTCAAGTTCCAAGTATTGGACTCGTCTTTCTTCTGCTTCAACGGTTCGCCTATCTTTACATACACAGTCTTGTCGCAGTTTAAATAGATGTATGCTTGTATTATGATGCTATAGAGATGATATGATAATATGTATGTGAGTTTTTTGTTTTGGCAGACCAGGTCTGCCTGTATGCAATTTTCTTTTTTAAATTTTACTGAAGTGGATCATGTTCCCCGGCCAAAAGATCCACCGAGGAGACCAGTTTCTCGTGCCCATGAAAGTCGGTGATGCCGCTAATATTCGCGCTGAGGCCAATGCCCAAGTCAAAGCCCATGACGCTCTCGTCGTGCGGCGGGCAGAACTCTTCGTAGAGATAGCCACCCAACTCGAAGCTCCATGACATGTACTCGTTGATCCAGCAGCCCACGATCCACCAAAGCTTGAAGCTCCGAGACCCGACCATGCTCATTTCGCGGATGAAACTAGTGAGCAAGTTTGACAAAAGGAGAGAGAAAAGCCATGGGTTTACCTTGGGGAAGAGTGCGGGGAGCTCAAAGAGAAACGAGGCGTAGCGCGTCAAAATTGCGCCATCTTGTGGTGGCTCTTGAAGAAGCTGCACAACCTGATGCTCCAAGATATGGATGATCGACTGTGCCGTGTCGGGGCTGCACGGAATTTCTCTCAACACTGTGTCGGAGAAATCCAACTTCACCCAGTCCTGAAGCATGTTGTTCCTGTCGCTGCAATTGGCAAGCACAATCGACGCACGGAACCCGGTCTCAATGCACCGCAATAGCCTGCTGACTAGCTTGATGAACTGGCGTGCAAGCTTGAGCTTCATGGCCTTGAAAGTCAACGAGAATCGGTCACCCAACGCCGCTGCGAGTTTGGCCACAAAGCCCTGGCAGATCTCGCGCAAAATTGCCACGATATCCTTGCTGGCGCCTTTCAAATGTAACCGGCTTAACATCTTGATCATAGCGCGGTACATAGCCATGTCGCATTCACTGACCCATTCGACCGCATTTTCCGAGTTTAGGAGCTTGAACAGCGGACCGCTCACGATCACCGGCAGCGGGACCAAGGCGCGAAACAAGTCATCCTTCTTCATGTAACGGATCAGCTCAAACATCGCCGTGCACTGGATCTTAACGAGTGCACTTAGCGTATCGGCGATGTCCGGGTCGTAATCGAGGTCCTTGGGCAAGAATGCGTGGATCGACGGCAACGTGAGCCCGTTGTGCTCGTGCTCATGGGCAATCGACTGCTCCACCATGCCGTAGAGACTGGGGACATACTTGTAGTCATTGACCAAGAAATGGTCCTGCACAGTAGTGACACTCATGGGCGTGGCAAACATCGGCTTCTGTGCCACAACAGGGCTCTCGGTCTGCAGCGGGGTGTGACAGTTTGACGGCGGCGACCCCATTACAGACGAGTAAGCCGAAAGCGGCGACGCGGCCTGTGAGAGGTGATCCCCACGCAACTTGATCCCACAATAGTGGTACTTCAGCTTGCCACGCATGCCCAAGCGGCGCGTGGTTAAGTTAGGGAATAACCAGCGCACGAGCCGCCCGAAGGCCGCCGGCATGAGCGGGCCGAGCGTGTATTCACCACACATCTGAACGTAACGGGCGTAGATTCTGTTACGCGGCACCACGGCCGCGGGCGCGG
Source organism: Metschnikowia chrysoperlae (assembly GCA_030674525.1). NCBI lineage: Eukaryota > Fungi > Ascomycota > Pichiomycetes > Serinales > Metschnikowiaceae > Metschnikowia > Metschnikowia chrysoperlae. The sequence goes on from JAKTYQ010000340.1 coordinate 7,882, forward strand.
CCTCGCAAGCCTGCGAAAGCCATGCTAAGGCGAAAACCTGATGGTGGCGGTCCTGCTTGATGGCCTTGGGGTTGCAAGGTTGCCCAAAAATTGGGTCTTTCTTCAACATTCCCGAGTCAATAGCCATGATCCGCACTTTGGCTGCACTTTCCGCAAGACCGGCGGCAGATACCGCACCAGCCAATGTAACCAAATGCCGCTCCGTGTCTTGCTGCGTATCCGCACGATGCTTTTTCTTCGGCGGCTCCAAGCCCAGAAGTGTGGATGCAGACAGACTGGACGCCGACATGCCTGTGGCGGGTGATTGTTCAGCCCCTTTCTGCAAATTCTGGAACCGCGCCGACGTCATTGCCGGCACATGCTGTGTCTCGCCTTGGCCCGACACCTGTATCACGTGTTGCACGGGCAAGTCGTCGTGGGACGTGGCGAACTGTGCCTGGAATTGGTCAAACGAGCGGGTGCCGCCCTGAGGACTGCCCTGGGCCGGGCGCGAAGCCATAGGTGAGGGATGCTGGTAGGCATTGAAATTCGACCCGTTCGAGAGATTCAAAGCGTGCGAGAGGGCCGGTTTATGCATAAAGCGGGTGTTTTCGTAGCTAGAGTTCTGGCCCGAGATCGACATTACACCGGGAGAGTTTTCGAAATTTGACGGCGCCTGAGACGTGCCCTGGAGCGCCTGATGCGTAGACGGAGCAATTTGCTGGCGCAGCGAGAGCGAGCGTTGGCCCCTAGGATACGGGTTTGACGATACGGGCGCGGCGAGAGGCGGGCCGAGCGTAGAGCCTACATTCTGGCCAGTTCGCCTAATTAGCCCGTTCTGCCCGTTATCAGCGCGGTGTCTATGTTCATTAGTACACCCAGCAAGGCCCTGCGAAGGTGCGTCGTGCGAGAATATGGCCAGGTCTGGGCCAGAATATGCAAAAGATGAAGCGTGTGTAAGGATATCTGGCGACGGCGACAACAGGCCGAGGTCGTGGCCCGGCGTGTATGCCAGGAACGCCGGGCTGGCGGCCAAATGCAGAGACGTGGCCGACTCGGGCAGCGCTGCTTGAGCGTTCAATGGGTGGTGGAGAGGGTCCATTGAGGCCTCATAAGCGGACGGAGTTCTGCGAGGAATATGGCGGGGAATGCTAGTGGCAAGAGCTGAATGGGAAAGCGAGAGTGAGCGAAAACGAAGGGTTTATAATGCGGAAGAAAAGGAGATATGAAATTTTCACTGCCTGTAACTCCACAGAATCAGATCTCGAGGGACTGCGTAAAGTGGTAAGCGAGAATGAGTAGGCCAGAAAAAAAAAAAAATTAATAATAATAAGACGCATACTTTTTAGGGCTTCCCTGACAATCCTCAGATACAAGCATGAGACACAAAGGAGCCCAAACAATGGCTGAAAAGATCTTAAGCCGGTTTTGGCGTGTTGAATTTAGATCTGGAGGGATCGGAGATTATGTGTTGTCACCAGATCTTGTAAATGAGGAGACTCAGTAATCCAATAGATTACGAGGGCTGTAGGGGCTGCGGACTTAAGCAGCATAGGCCTGCACATCCCGCGCAATTACATTGCCTCATTGCTCGCATGGCCTCCAGGGCAATCGATGATTCGAAGCAGAGCCCTCTGCGGCTGCAAACTTTTAGTGAAACGTGAATATCATTATTCATGGTGTCGGTAGGAGGTTTTTAAAAAGAAACTGCTAGGTCCTACTAGCCATGTATGGCATTTATCTGAAAACCGTATCCCATATCATCGCCAGGCGGATTTTGATTACGAATGCGCTTATGTAGTGGTACCGCTTGAGAGTGCACTTTGGCTGGGCTTGGGATTGCGCGCAGGAGGCCGCTTGTTTCAACGTGAGATTGGCAGTAGCAGCGAGGAATGGCTCGACCACTTGGAATTAGCGGCTTGGCATCTGGGCAATCAATGATTGTTCAACTGAAAAGAATTGCGTAGGAGGCTCGAAGTAATAACGTAGTGGATGGATGATCCCTTTTGGCTTCAGATTTGAATCACTGAAGACAAAAACCAAACATGGCGACACTGGTCTCGACACGAAAATTCCTTATTTATGGCCAACCGCTATTTCCTATTTTCTCACGGATGACGGCCTTCCCAGAATGGGAGGACAGTCACCACATGCTCATCTGCGTCCGAGCAGGCCGTACCATCCGCGCGACGGGCCTACGTTACAGAATCAGAGATAAGCCGGCAGACCGTGCATGTGGGCTCGGGTTACCGTTTCGGGCAGATGCCATTTTATGTGTTTGGATACGAAGCTATCTAAAAATTGTGTCCTTTTTGCTTTTCTCTTGTGTTTCATATTCCTTCTTCTGGTTTAGCTCTCCTGGCCCAGAACTTAGTGCCTCGCATTGCACACCGGCCCCCAGGCCCGCAGACGGCATCGCACGCATCGCGGAAAAAGCTGAAAGCCGAAAAATGAAAAAGAAGCCCAAACACTCATTCCACCAATTTCACCGTAAAATGGCCGTGTTGAACTCTAACCCCGAGGTTGTCTTGCGCAAGCGTAAGGACGCTGACAGAAAGCGGATCGAAAAACAAGATGCCGCCCGTGTGATGAAGGAGAAAAAGGGCCGCAAGGTGGCTGTCCCCGGCGAAAAGTTTATCCGGGCCGAAGTTTTGGCTGCCAGAGCTGTTGCCAACAAAATCGAGGAGAAAAGATTGGATAGCATCTTGAGACACGAGCTGGGCAAGCACGCCATCTCTGCACAAAAAGAAAGCGAGCCGAAGTTGGCTTTTGTCATCAGAATCGAAAAACAGAAGAAGAACATGAACATCCCAGAAAAGGCGATCAATGTGTTCAAGATCTTACGCCTCGACGAGCCTAACATGGGTGTTTTCGTGAAGTTGACGCCCACGATTGAGCCGGCCTTGAAACTCATCTCCCCATATGTCGTGGTGGGGTCGCCCTCGTTGGCTTCGGTGCGCCATTTATTCCACAAGAGAGCATGCATCCCTTCCTCGGAAGAGGGCGAGCCATCTGTGAAATTGGATAATAACCAGGCTGTTGAGGACAAGTTTGGCGGCGATTTGGGGTTCATTTGTATCGAGGACCTCATCCACGAAATCACGTCATTGGGTGAGAACTTCAAGGCCGTAACCCTGTGGTTGGCTCCTTTCACATTGACTGCCCCAGTGGGCGGCTGGAGCCCCTTGGCGAAATTGGCCAAGATCAGGTATGAGGAGGAGAACAAAAAAGCAATCACATTGGCCGGCCACGCGAAATTGGAGGAGATTGACATTGACAAGTTCATCGAAGAGCAGACCTAGGGTGCCGGGCTCGATTTTTGAGTGCTCACGCTCTTGCGGTCTTGTAATATTAGATTATATATGAATATCGGGATAGGAATACTACGCATATGAAAGAGGTCCGGATGCAAGAGTGGTGAAATGTGAACAGAAAGCTGTCCCAAGTGGATCAGGCGTGATCATTTTGTAGTTATTGATCAGTTTTATAAGCTCATGGATCTCGGTTTGGTTGGTTTCGATAGAGATGCTTCGGAGGCTATGACTCGGACCCGAAGTTCGGCTATTAAATGAACTTGAGGAGGTCAGCGTGCTACAATGTGTTCTCCCAGAGCAAGAACACTCGATTGCGGCCACATCATAACATGACTGGTTAGCTTATAGCGACTTTTCAGCCATTCACTTGTTCAATTTCGGGTCTTTTGTCCCATTACA
>JAKTYQ010000341.1:0-11559 GCA_030674525.1 Metschnikowia chrysoperlae
TGATACACATTTCGCATCCTTACCATTTCCAAGAATGACAAGCCTTAAAGGGTAGTATTCGTTCTTTTGAAGGTCAAGCACGATAGAGGTTTCAGACCTCGTATGCAAAACGTTCCAGCTGGCATCAATAGTGTACCGCGTCTGCATTTGACCATTGTCTGGGCCCACTTGAAGGGCTTCTAAAGGCGATCTCGACATGGTCACAGTGTATTCTTCGCTTTGAGAGGCTCTTATGAGGCCCGGAAAGATGCCAGAAGGCAGCATGATAGGTGGCGACACTCTGAAATCATTGCCGTCAAAGTTACCTTGCTGAATGGGCGAAATCAAGGAGGTGTTCTTCAACGCCAGCAAAATGTTTCTTTAGGGCCCACAGCAACAGAATAGTCAAAATCCGCATCGTAATATGTAGGCTGAGATACCTGCTCGCCGTCGGTGTTCATGACCGTATTGTGGGTAGCCTGCTTGATCAAAGTGGTGAGTAAGATTGGCCAGCCAGGATTGTAGCAGCCAAAGAAGTTCAAGCGCTCAGTATCAGCAATAAATGACACTTTCATCGCATATGAAACCCCTTTCTTGAGATGGAGCCCCGGCGTGTCTTTCAGTCGTGAAATTCTCGGCAAAAACCACTGTCCGAGCCTTCCCAATCTGAAGGTATCCGCATCAATGGGCTCATGAAAAATCGAAGGTAATGTGGGAACAAAAAATCGTCATTTTCCACAAATACGCGTTTGTGGCCGAAGGCACCTACACAAAAATCGAGTCGGATCCTTGCTCTACTTCAGTGGCTTCTTGCGACAGACTCCAATACGGATTCTGCTCGAGTGGTGAAGCACTGGCCCCGGGTTGCGGTACATCCTGACGGTGTCTTTCTCTTAGGAAAGCTTTCCCGGACTTGGGCAATCACAGGGGCAAAGATAATTGATTTGGCAAGCATGTTCGTGTTGGATACTCAGAATAATCTTATTGTTGAAGACCACGTCAATTTTTTACTCCACGTGCCGATATCCTCCAGCACCAGATAAGAATCTCAGTATACCACACTATCAATCGGTTTCATGATAATCCTCTGGATACGGCCAAATTCATAGTATCTTTCTAGGCAATGCACCCGCATCGGTTTGGGACAAAGGATACACGGGTGATTCAATCAAGACGCGAGAAGACATAGCCGGCAACGCCGCTAGGAAAGGTCGTTTGTCGAGGTTTCCGCAAAGCAAAAACAATCACACAGCATCTAATAGGGATCCATGTAATATAGTTACTCGAAGTCGACATTCCGCTCAGTCGCTACTACAGAGTGAACCCCCAATACATGATCGCGATTTGCACCCATTTGCGCAGATGCGATCTATGCTATAAGGTATATTATGGTCTCCCATTCGACCAGACCATTACAGAATGAAACCTCACCGCGATACAAGCATTATAAGTCGTTACGCAAGCCAGAAAGTTTAGTGCTGAATGAATGTTATCTCCGTCGAGTAATCACTGCGCCTTGCAAATCGGCCTGCCATTGTATGAAACCTGCTTGGTTGGTACCGCAAAAAAGTGGATGTTAGACAATGTAATTGGGAAACAACAAGAAGTAACAATGGTGAATTGCTTGGCCTTCTAAAAAGACGCCTTTTAGTGAGAAGAAGTGTTTCCAATATTGTCTTTTCTGGATGAAATCATGCCCAGGTGACATTTGTTGAGAGACTGTAATCTTCAATCTTGATAGCTCAAATAAGACAGTGATCAGAATGCTGTACCACTAGGTCCCTATGATCACTGATTTCAAAGTATCAAATTTAGTTTTGTACAGGACGTGTAATTGCCAGAAGTCCATTTGCACGATACGATATTTTCATTCTAACATGGCACAAAGTGTCTGAGCAATTTGAAAGTTGTTCATTTAGCTTGTGGCCCTTTTCTTAGCCAACTTACTGGTGCCTTGCAAATACTAAATGAGACCCAAAGGACATGGCCTTTTTTTTGGACTCGCACAGTCTCTTCAAGTTTTTATGAAACATCTCGTATAGTGCATGTTAGCAAAACCCGGTGTGGGATTTCAGTCGTTTTACGCAATGGAATACGCGATGATTCCATTGAGGCCCCTATGACATGAAACCCTTTATTGCTGATAATGCTTCTAAAGACGATGTGCTTCGGATTCAATCGGCGTAGGACGTCATTCTGTGTGATACAAGGAGCGTGGGATGCTTTCGTGGGTTTATTTGCATCCGCATGCCGGGCTCAGAATTCTTTTTTACACTGATAGACTTGAGCGTCAAGATCCACCAATACGGTTGTTTCATATGAATATATGGCCAAATATCTGAATCATTTGTTTCAATGGGGTTCCAACGAGGGTCTGACACAATGGCATTCACGGCGAGAAAGGATTGACCAAGGAGAAACAATTGGCTCAGCATTCATCTTTGTCGTCTAGAGTAAGTTCAGAGAATGGAAATTGTTCCTCTTTCATGAGATGAATGACGGAAATACAGACCCTTCTTACGAAAGCGACAGGAATGGATCCGAAAGACGCCCATGATTGTTTGCAGATCTGAAAATTTGATAGTTACTGGAGAAAGAAGGCGGAAAAGAACTGTTTCGGCGAACGATCTATTTCATCGTCACGCACCAACTTTTCATGAGAGCTGCAAAAGTGACATTTCCTGACAAACTCAGAGCCGTATTCCATGTATGATTATGGGCAACTCAAACATACATCGGCCGATGTCTCGAACACTGTTCTCTGCGTCGTGTGAAACCAGCACCCAGGGTAAGCACGTAAGCCCTGTCGAGATGTCTTTACAGTGAAGTGTATGTTGAATAGGCACCTCATCGTCACTGATTTGTTTTGATGATGCAACCTCATGATCTTGAATATAAGTATGTGAATGACATTCGACCGCGGCCCAGCCCAAACGGGTTAGCTAGTATAAATACGTGATAGAGAACTTGTTTTGCAAGGAACAACACGCCAAAGGCAGCCTGCTATGATAAGAAGAGACGAGATGAAGTGTGATAAAGTCGTATTCAACTGAACAGACCACACTGCGTGGGCAAAAGATGGAAACAGTAACTACTACCCAGATTATCTACGCAACGACCGCTATTTTGGCGCGTGAATCGTCTCGAGCAGCTCTTGAGGATCCAGGACATGCCCTGGTTTTCTCGTAGCACAATTCCAGGGCTAATCGATTGTCAGTTTTGAGAATCAAGCGGACACTCCTGAAAAAGAGAGCCATTTGCAAAACTGCGTTGGGCTGCGCTTTACATCATGGTCTTAATTATGTGCACTGCCTATTCTCGAATCTCAGTCACACCAGAACATACAGCCTGCCGGACATTTCGTTCATCGAACTGACTAAATCCGAATAAAATGCAAACTCCAATTTTTGCATCTGGCAAGTTTGAATCTCCCACCAGTTCATGAAAATACTGGTGGGTAGCACTTTTGGACAACCTCTCGAGGTCGTGGTGCAACCACTATATCAACCAACCAGAGGCCCGTTTTTGTCATTGCGCGCACTATGTGAAGGACACCCCAAGCGACTTGTAAGAAACAGCGCTTATCGCGTATACTGGAGCATCTCTAGGTCTCGTGAACATAATATAGATAGTACATAATTGTTTGCGGTTAGCCATGTTGAGATCTGCGTGTGCACCCGTTTCACGGGCCAGAACGCTTTACACATCGGTGTTGGAGTCCGACATCAATATCACCAGGAACGGTAAGGTGAATGTCGCCGTGGGCGCCGGCGGCAGGTCATCGAGAACAGGTTACACTGCGACGGTTTTTGGCGCCTCGGGCTTTTTGGGCCGGTACGTGACGCTGAAATTGGCCAGACACGGTACCAATGTGGTGGTGCCTTATAGGGATGAGTTAAAAAAACGGTTTTTGAAAGTGACGGGCGACTTGGGCGTGGTGAACTTCGTCGAGTTCGACCCCCGCAACATCCAGCTGATCGAGGAGCTGGTGGCGCACTCGGACATAGTATTCAACTGCATTGGTGCGGACTACTGGACGAAAAACTTCTCCATGGCTGATGTCAACATTGGCATTACTGAGCGGATCACGCAGGCGGTGAAGGCAGCCGGCAACTCGCGCTACGTCTACGTTTCCTCGTATAATGCAGACCCGAGCTCTGAGTCGATATATTACGCGACCAAGGGTATTTCCGAGCAGGTTGTGAGGGACATTTTGCCCGACACCACGATCGTCCGCCCGGCGCCCATGTACGGCCGAGAGGACACGTTGTTGAACTACTTAGGGCCCAAGTTGAAGATGTGGACGCCGAACAGAAACGCCAAGGAAATCTGGCCCGTCCACGTGATTGACGTCGCCAAGGCGTTGGAGAAAATCGGCTACGATGACTCGACCGTCGGCCAGACCTACGAGTTGTACGGCCCCGAGAAATTGTCTTTCCTCGAAATCAGGAAGATGATCCACGGTATAACACAGGATTACGCCCAGGTGGGTCCTGTCTCCTACTCTTTTGGTGACTATAAGGTGCCTTTGGAATTGGCCAAACTCGTGGCTCACGCGAAGCAATACATCTACTGGAAACAGACCAACCCGGATCAGGTCCAGAGACACTTGATCCACCAGAAAATCGACCCTGCTGCAAAGACGTTCGAGGACTTGGGCATCACCCATATCGACCAGTTGGCCGACCGCTTGTTCACTTACGTGAAGGGCTGGAGACATCCATTGATCGCACAACAAGGCGGCTCGCTGAAGAAGGAGGCCCGGCGCTTGCGTGAACAGCAGCACTTCACCCAGTGATTTTGCCGCAGACCATTGCATACAAACCCTTATAATATATTTATGACCGGCTGCGGCACTGTAGAGCACTTTTGGTAAAAGAGTTACATGAACGCATCAGAAAACAAAGGACAAAGGATTCCATGTAGAATAAAGGGTTTCTCGATTGAGAAAGTTTGATGTGAAGCCAGAAATTCAACCTTTACAATTGCCCTTTGCAATTGCCCATTGGGACTTGTTAACTTGTTGATATGCGATTCAGAGATCTAAAATTTTGCGTCTACGTCTTACCGCGTTCGGTATTTCCATAAACCATGTAGATATGCATCGTTCCCCGTACTCACCCTTCGAAAATTTAGGGCAATTCTCGAAGCATAATTCATTTCATTAAATTTATGCCAGGATTGGAATTGTTCTTTTGATTTCGATCTGCATTTGGGAAAGGCTAAAGTCACCACGCACCTCGGCGAACGCCGAGCAGCGACCCCGGACTTTCTTATCTCAAGATCGAAAACTCAAACCGCGATAATCTTCTCATATTTTCATACTCAACAACTTGTCTCAGACTCCACGATATGGCTTTTCAGCTCCCGCCCTCTTCGGAGTTGCACACGCTTTCTCGTGACGAGAAAGTCGAGGTCTTAGACCACCTATTCGAGCCCTGCTCGACGCTAGCTGGGCTTCTCACGGAATCCGTGATGACAAGGCCATACGCAAACTACAGAGAATTTATTGAGCAGACAAGAACGTATATGCTTGGATACTTACGTGAAGAAGAGCAAAAGCCAGAAATCTCGCCAGCAATCTCCAAAATCATCCTGGCACATCCACGCCTTGGACCCTCGAGAGACAGTCTTTCGTCGCATTCTGCCTCGGAGCAGAAATCGCTTGCAGGTAGTGGGGAGGAGGCAGAAAAACTTAGAGATTTGAATCAAAGATACGAGGAGACGTTTCCTGGCCTTCGCTATGTGGTGTTTGTGAACGGCCGGTCCAGAAATGCAATCATGGAAAACATGCAAGAACGTATTGCAAGAAACGACATTCTGCTTGAACGGAGAGAGGCGTTTGGGGCCATGTGCGATATCGCATGGGACAGGGCCAGGAAGTTAGGTGCGAAGTTATAGCTTTTAAATAGACCAGTGATGAATATTTATTGATTGATTTTTTTACCTTCTTTTGTTTTCAATTATATTTATTTATATTTATATGAGTGCTTGTATGATAATATATGGCACAGGGCAGAAAAATGTGTCAAGTTATTTCATTTGTGGCATGTTCGATGAGATCTGTTCTTGCATGTTCCCAATTCTTGATGGAATTGGGCCAAAGAAATCAGATCTCGCGTCCAGGCGTGGGACTGTAACATTTTAGTTGATCACTCATTTTGACAGAAAAAATACGGAATCTGACCAAATCACAAAATAAAATGTCTTTACTTCGAGAGAATCTCATCAAGAAGGCATCATACTTACCATCTTCTGGAAATTATATGTGGGCACACATGAAGTTCCGAAATCATAAAATTCGTTTTGAGGCCTATCAAGAGGTTGCGCTCACAGCCTCACACTACCCAAACAAGCAGTAGAAAATGAACCCAGCTCTGTTATGATGAATTCAATCAGAAGCAAAAACATCCTGATGTGCATCATAACGCTTCACGGCCAAATATACAGCCAAAATCATCAATTGGGGACGAAACCACGTTATCAGTGTGCGGTACAAGTCAGCTAATAATCTCGAGGGCCTGCACCAGGCATATTTCGCCCGCGCACGCCCCGCTCCGAGCCAATCTCAACGATAAACCTCCGCCCGCCCCTGGACCAGTAGATCTTTTAATCAATCATTCAAAGATGGTACGTGCCCCCAAAAACAAATCAGATCGGAAGCAGAAACCAACTGGTGGTTCCGTCTACACTCGTAGATGATTTCCTCCCTTTTCAATTGCTAACCTTTCCAGGCTGGCGCGTTAGATAATGCCCGCAAAGAAATCAAGCGCCTCTCCTTGGAGGACCATGAGGAATCGAATTACGGCCAGATCTTCTCCGTTTCCGGCCCCGTCATCGTTGCGGAAAACATGATCGGCTGCGCCATGTACGAATTGGTGAAGGTTGGTCATGCAAACTTGGTGGGTGAGGTCATCCGTATCAACGGTGATAAGGCCACTATCCAGGTATACGAGGAGACCGCCGGAGTCACGGTTGGTGACCCAGTGTTGAGAACAGGCAAGCCTTTGTCCGTCGAGTTGGGCCCAGGATTGATGGAGAACATCTATGACGGTATCCAGAGACCCTTGAAGGCTATCAGAGAGACGTCGCAGTCGATTTATATTCCGAGGGGTATCGACGTTCCGTGCTTGAACAGAGAGATCTCGTACGACTTCAATCCCTCCTCGTTGAAGGTGGGTGACCATATCACAGGCGGCGACATTTTCGGCTCGATCTACGAGAACTCGTTGTTGGACGACCACAAGATCTTGTTGCCACCTCGTGCTAGGGGTACTATCACGTCGATTGCCGAGAAGGGCTCGTACCAGGTCGAGGATACCATTTTGGAAGTGGAGTTCGACGGCAAGAAACACTCCTACTCGATGATGCACACGTGGCCCGTCAGAGTGCCCAGACCGGTCGCCGAGAGATTGACAGCTGACTATCCATTGTTGACCGGCCAGCGTGTGTTGGACTCGTTGTTCCCCTGTGTGCAGGGTGGTACCACTTGTATCCCCGGTGCGTTTGGTTGTGGTAAGACCGTTATCTCGCAAGCATTGTCGCAATTCTCCAACTCCGACATCATCACTTATGTGGGATGTTTTGCTAAAGGCACCGAGGTCTATATGGCCGACGGATCCGAGCAGACAATCGAGTCCATCAAGGCCGGCGACCGTGTCTTGGGTAAGGATGGCCAGTCCAGATTGGTGGTTGCCTTGCCTAGAGGCCACGATCAGATGTACGAGGTTGCTCAGGAGACTGAGTCTGCCCATGGAAAGGTCAAGTACACCTGTAACTCGAACCACAAGCTCGTTGTTGTGACCTCGCAAAGGGCTTCTGTCAAGGATGTGGCAGTGACTCGCTTTGTGCTCGCTGACATTAGGACCGACGACGGCCGCGACATCAAAATGGTTGAGGAGGTCACCGAAAGTTTCAACCTGGCCACCGACGCCGAGACTTTCTTGCAGTCGGTCAGCAAGGACGATTTGCACTGGACTGTCGAGGCCAGAGACGTTGCCTTGTTGACCAGCGCTGCCCGCGAATCTACCTTCCAGCTCATCAACCCCGTTCTTGTTGAGAAGCCCACCCTTGCGCCCCTTGTCAAGAAGCACGGCGGCAACACTAACGCCGTCGAAGAGATGGCATACTTGCTTGGTTTGTGGACCGGCGATAGCCACACCGACCGCTCCTGTCTCTCGATTGACTCCGCGGACATCGAGGTCTTACGCCGTGTTAAACAGTACGGCGAAAAGCTTGACTTGTCTATCGACTCTGCCCAGAGTCACAAGAAGGCCCGTAAGAACATTGAAACACCCATGTCTCCTTCAGGACGCGAAAATATCTTGTCTGAGAAGTCTGAGGAGCAAGACTCGAGTTTCTCCTCTTTCCCCATGTCCCCACGTGACTCCTCCGCTAGCGAGGAGAATGAGGAAAATACCGAGGTTGTCGTGTCCATTCGTGGAAGCGACATGCGCGGCAAGGGTGCTCGTCAAGCTGTTGATAACGAGAACATCTTTTGGAAATTGGCTCAGGAATACCACGTTTTGAACACCGTCAAGTCTATTCCAAATCATATGGCCACCGAGACAATTGCTGTGCGTGAGCACTTCATTGCTGGACTTATTGACGCCAAGGGTCAAGTATCTCACAATGACGACACTGGCGCTTATAATGCCATCGTTGAATCACTTCAGTCTAAGGTCCGTGACGGTCTTGTCAAGACTTGTCGCTCTCTCGGTATCCGCGCCTCTGTTTCTGGTGAGTCATCTGTTGTGTTGACCGGATCTGCCTTGCAGGGCGTTCTTTCCAAGTGTGCCTCCGCATCTAAAAAAGCGTCGGCCTCTGCTGCCATTGAGCGTGTCCCAGAGGCTTACCCCTTCACCTTGAAGAAGACAGCTATTGACGACTACTACGGTGTCACTCTCGAGGACGGGTGTGACCACCAATTCTTGTTGGCCAACTGCGCCCTTGTCCACAACTGTGGTGAGCGTGGTAACGAGATGTCCGAAGTTTTGATGGAGTTCCCCGAGCTTTTCACCGAGATCTCAGGCCGTAAGGAGCCTATCATGAAGCGGACCACCTTGGTTGCCAACACTTCCAACATGCCTGTCGCTGCCAGAGAGGCTTCTATTTACACTGGTATCACGATCGCTGAGTACTTCCGTGACCAAGGTAAGCACGTTTCCATGATTGCAGATTCCTCTTCTCGTTGGGCCGAGGCTTTGAGAGAAATCTCGGGTCGTTTGGGTGAGATGCCCGCTGATCAGGGTTTCCCCGCTTACTTGGGTGCGAAGTTGGCTTCGTTCTACGAGCGCGCCGGCAAAGCAACCGCATTGGGTTCTCCAGACAGAGTCGGCTCGGTGTCGATTGTTGCCGCCGTATCTCCAGCTGGTGGTGACTTTTCCGACCCTGTCACCACCTCGACATTGGGTATCACTCAAGTCTTTTGGGGTTTGGACAAGAAGTTGGCGCAGCGTAAGCATTTCCCATCCGTGAACACGGCCATCTCATACTCCAAGTATACCAACGTGTTGGCTGGCTATTACGACAAGAACTTCTCCAACTTCGCTTCCTTGAGAACTAAGATAAAGGAGATCTTGACCAACGCCGAGGAGTTGGAGCAGGTCGTGCAGTTGGTGGGTAAATCTGCTTTGTCGGACTCCGACAAAATTGTATTGGACGTTGCAACCTTGATCAAGGAAGACTTCTTGCAGCAAAATGGTTACTCCACCTACGACCAGTTCTGTCCTATCTGGAAGACCTACGACATGATGCGTGCTTTCGTTGCGTATCACGATGAAGCACAGAAGGCAATTTCCAACGGTGCCATCTGGTCGAAGTTGGCTGAGGCTACCAGCGATGTTAAGCACGCTGTTTCCAGCGCCAAATTTGTCGAGCCACTGGAAGGTGAGGAGGCTGGCCGCAAGGGTTTCAATGACTTGTTGAGCAAGATTACCGAGCGTTTTGCCGAGGCCGCGGAGTAAGTGTGCCCTCATAGACAGATCCAAAAAAATTTTAGATTTTTAATTCAAGTACACTACGTTTCACCTTGCCGTTGAGGCGCCCAAGATATTCTACCAGTAGTTTGCAATCTGCTATATGCAATGTTATTAGAACGGCCACCAAATGCACATGCACTGGGAGGCGATGGGCGATAGTGGTGGCCGTTTGACGTCTGCTAGCGGTACCGCTCTAGGCACATATGACATGCCTGAGTCCATCGGCTCTGGGCAACAGGGTCCCTGCACGCCCCTGGGTAAGAAAGAGCTGGTACTGTTATTCATGGGAGGAAATGCTGAAACGGGAGAATCTACCGACACCACGGGCGTGGGTTCATTTACGGGCGAGACCCGTGGATGATTGTTCCTGTTTGAGCTCATGGTGAACCAGCTTCTCATACGCGCCGTTTCAGCCTCATCAGCTCGCTGGTATGGATGATTCAAGCTAAGCGTTTGCTCGACACTGTTTTGAGACGATGTGGGCCGGAACATCACCATACGATCCTCCATGAATTGGACAAACTGATCATGAAATATTGCAGGCGCGGCCTTATGTGTGGGCTGGTATGGCTCAGCCGGCCGTGGCGGTTCGTGCGGGCCAGAACGGAGGCCTTCACATGGATTGGGCGATGCTTGGGTTTCCTTCAGTTCGAGAGAGTCCAGCTCTGTAGAAAGGGGTTTCGAACGCACCGCTTTCGTCAAGTCCAGGCTGACTGTGGGAAACAACGCAAGGGTGTAACTTCGAGACGGAATATACCGCGCAGGCCCGAACCCAGAGATAGACGTGTTTAGCGGCAACAGCGTGAAAAAGCCGCCGGTATGACCAAATGGGACCCTGGTAGAATTCACATAGGTGCTCTGACTGGATGTCTTGTTCCTGCGGGCAGCAACAGCAGCAGCAGCAGCAGAGTCCACACTAGCTGGCTCGTCCGTGACGTAGTTGCCATTAAATCGCTTTCGGCGTGCGTCAAATTCTTGTAAAGACCGAAACGGGCTCGGATAAACCTCTGTCATTTCCCTTATCAGGACATGTTTCTCATTTGTGGCTTCTTTCGTTAAGGTGTTCTGGTGCGACTCAGAACCTACAGCCTGAGGCTCAAACACAGGCGAATTTATATCTGGAGCGGTCTCGCTTTCCTTGGTAGACAATGGCCTTGTTTCTCCCAGGCTGGAGTCGCCCGACGAATTAGTTTCTACGTTGGTGGTGTCCATATGGCCTTCAACAGGTGCTTTTTGCACCCAAAACATGCAAACCATTAGCAGTGCGGAGATAGAGCCGGTCACGTGACGCGAAGACAGATCATTCATCTTTCCAGAGCAGCACATTTGAAAACGGATTGACGAGTAAACTCAAGGCCAAGCAAACTTTTTCGAATTGAAACGTGGGGTAGGCTCACTGGAAAAGAGTAGTCTGAAAAAAGTAGTCTGAACGCAGAATGCTGGGACAACCGAGTCTCTGTAGTAATCTTGTGGAGCATAGCATAGACTACAATTACCCAACAGCAACACCGATGCATGAAAGTTGCTCACGAGCTCTTTCTGATTTCTCTTCTTTTCATTCATCATCAATGACTGTTCCAGTCAATGCGGCGAAAAAGCC
>JAKTYQ010000342.1:0-11522 GCA_030674525.1 Metschnikowia chrysoperlae
ACCGCGGGCTCTACCAAGTTTGGTCTGTTGGGCCCTATCGTAAAACGGAAACTGGCCAAATCCACGTTCAAGCCACATCCTACAAATTTCGTGAACCCCTCTTTCAAGGTCCACAAGTGGTTGAACAAAAGATACCTTTCGTTCGGATCCTGTATGTCTCTGAGTTGTCTCAACTCCAGGGCGGCGAAAATGCCCTCGAACTGTTCCATAAATTGAGTGACCGAAATACTGTCCTGGCTCTCGTGGGAAAGATCGATCCCGATCGGCGTGGACCCATTGAACTGCACAGCCACAGCCATAATCTCATTCGAGCTGGACGAGTTGAACTCGATCACAGGTCCTCCACCAGTTTCCAAGCTAGGCTTACCATAAGTATTGAACCGTAATGGTAGACGTCTAAATGGGTCAAATGCTTTATAAGCATCGGCAGAGTAAAGCGCGAGGTTGAGTGTGAATAGGCTGAACAATCCAAGAGCAAGCGCCTTCTCCCGGTCATGTTTGGCGTTGCGGACTTTCAACTGCTGTTCTAGCGATAACTTACGGAGACACAATTCGAACGAGAATTCATCACGTACTAGATCTCGGAATTCAGCATTCGCCAGAGCCGTGAACAATACCGTCGTGGGGCCATTACTCGCGAGTATGAGTCGCGGCCAACGCTCAGCCATCACCATGCAAAAAGAGCTCTAGAATGAAGTCGCGGTCGGAGAATCAAGTCGGTTTTACTTCGTCAGTCTACTAGGGTTTGCGCAGCAGCTAGATGCAAACTGTATTAGGTGGGGTGTGTGTTTAGTAGTAACGACCCCTTTTCTAAGAATGCTGCTAGAGGAAAGAATTGATATCGCCTCAATACTTTTGGAGGGACACAAATCGCTTTTTCTTTTCTGGGTTTTGTATGGCATGAGAAAGATTGATTACTTAGGAGCGGACGTCTCAGACTCGAACAACTTCTAGTGGCCTGTATGCAGGCCAGGCCAGGCCAAACTCCATTTTTAATTTCGGTCATCCAATCGCTGATCAAACGGGACATGCATCTCGCGTAAGCCAATGACTGCGCATAGCATTTCTGATATTCAAGCGAGTCTCTCGTTCATCACATATGCCACGAGCCAAGAATCTCTAGCTTTCTCCTTAGTTATCTTTTCCGTGGACGTCATATAGCTTCAACGACGCCTTTTGGTCGTAAGGGTTGCGCTTTGCCTCTTCTAGGGTCTCAGCAAGTGCACTTTTCAAGTTTTCAAAGCTCTCATCCGTGACCTGATAGTGAAGGGCCAACCTGCTACCGTACACCTTGACATTGTGTCTCGTGCATGCCTCCACCAAGTAATCATTGCTGATTTTCGACGCCGCTAAATCTATGAATACAAAGTTCGTGTGCACGGGGTGCTCAAGCACGGCCCCTAGTGACTCACAGTACTCGCCCAACTCCTGGGCCATGTCGTGGGTTCGACGCAATTTCGAGAAATTCTCATCAATAGCCACAATTGCCATCAGCGCGAGCAATCCTGCCTGCCTGATACCGCCACCGTTCTGTTTTCTAAAATGATTGGCTTTGGCAATGAATTTCGGCGTGCCTACAAGAACAGAGCCCACCGGTGCACCCAAGGTTTTCGACAAACAAAGGGATACTGAGTCAAAATGCAGGCAGTACTCTGCCACGGAGATTCCTGTGGCCGCAGACGCATTCCACAAGCGGGCGCCGTCCAAATGGAGCCGGACATTGTTCTCGCGGCAAAATCGTGCAATTTTCTCAATCTCACCAATCGGAAAAAGCATTCCGTGCAACGTATTCTCCAAGCTGATAACTTTCGTGGGGCACCCATGGATTTCGCCATCGTCAGGCACATAGTTCGGAAGAATATCGTCTTCCAAGGTTAAATAAACGCCATTCTTGGGCATGATCGCATGCACCATCGCCTGCGATAGTGTAGGGAGTCCGCCCGCCTCGTGCACATACACGTGGGCCCGGCGGTCACAGAGCACGGCATGCGGCGGCTGCAACAAATGTGTACGCAATGCAATCTGGTTCAGTAAAGTACCCAGGACGCAAAAAAGCCCGGATTCCTTCCCGGCCAAGTTCGCCACCTTTTCCTCCAAGGCACGTGTCGTAGCATCCTCGTTGTACACAGAATCACCTAGCGTAGTTGTAGCTAACGCAGCCACCATCGAAGCGGTGGGTGTTGTGAAGGTATCGCTGCGGAACTCGTTGTGGCTAGGCAGTTGGGCAAATACAGAAAGATCGAGGGAAATGGCGAGCTGAAGTATTCAAATGGAGTAGATATTCGGAATTTTTTTCGGCGGTAACTATTTGACGACCGATGTTTAATAATAAAGTCAAATCAATGTGGTGACAAATTGGGATCCGAATAGTGGGTGGGTCTGGGAGATGAATCACGGCGTTGCCTTAAATCGCACTCAGTGCGCACGTGATACGATACGAGGCTTTCGAGACCTGGCAATCGGCTATGGGACAAACTAGAGCTTTCGTCCATCTGAATCGTAAAGTTAATCTATCTTATCTAACTGCTTCTCACGGATTTATGGGATGGAAATCATAAATTCATTTTGTTATGCACTCGTGTTCTTTGGCAAGTCGGTTATACATTATCGAAAGGCTTCTCGCAAAATCTCCTGAGCACGTATCGAAGCTATATTTAGATGTACGCCCTTGATCCTAAGCCATCAATTACAGAAAACGTGGGAATAAAAATAGCGACACTAAAAGCCCATTATTCATAAAATTGGCTTGCGTCATCGCAAATTCATGAATAGTTGTATTTGTCATGACAAAACTCTTTGGAAATCGCATGCGCGGAAATGCGGCTACTAGAGAAATTCAATACATAATGTGAACAACAAATCGAACAGCCAGATCCCAAATGGGATTTAACTTCTTCGAATCACCATTTACCATTCAGGGCACGATTCTTTCTGGTTGTCCCAATGGGCACGCCTACGTTATAAAAGTCCTCAGCTCTCGGGCCTCAATCACCGAGGGGCATTGTTGGGCAAGGTGCATGCCCGAAGCCGCTATCACCACGCATGCAACGCCGCGCTTACGTGCGCGGCCGGGTCCACCTTCCGGATAAGGTAAGTCTGTCTCTATGCGTGGGGAAGATAACGATACTTTCCGCCAATTGGCCGGCACATGCCCAGCGCTCGATTCCAACGATTTCACATAAATAAGTTCTCAAGCCCCAATTTTTGCTTGCTTTTCCAAACTACCCTTTGTCACCTATTTATATACACACATGTCGCTCCCATTAGAATACGAGGTCACGTTGCCCAACGGCACCAAATACACGCAGCCAGCAGGCTTATTCGTGAACAACGAGTTCGTCAAGTCCAAGTCGGGCAAAACGATTGAGTCAATCAATCCCTCCACGGGAGAGGTTAACGGCGCTGTGTACGCTGCCGAAGAAGAAGACGTGGATGAAGTTGTAAAAGCCGCCCGCACCGCCTTCAAGCTGTGGAAAAAGACGTCTGGTGTGGCCCGCGCAGACCTTATGTTCAAGATGGTGGATATTTTGAAGGAAGAGTTGGAGCTCCTCACGGACATTGAGGCTTGGGATTCAGGCAAAACAAGACACTTGAATGCCATCTACGACGTGGAGGAAGTGATTGCTGTGTTCCGTTACTATGCTGGCTGGGCCGACAAGGTGCATGGTCGCGTCATTTCCCAGGACCCCAAGAAATTGGCGTACACGGTCCACGAGCCGTATGGAGTTTGTGCGCAAATCATCCCCTGGAACTACCCATTGCTCATGGCCGCGTGGAAATTGGCACCAGCTTTGGCTGCGGGCAATGTAGTGATCTTGAAACTGTCCGAAGTAACGCCACTCTCGATCTTGTATTTCGCCACATTGTTCAGAAAAGCAGGCTTTCCACCTGGTGTGGTCAACATTATCTCAGGGCTTGGTGCGACTGCAGGCAAGGCGTTGGCAGGCCACTTGGACATCAACAAGGTGGCATTTACCGGATCCACTGCCACGGGCCGTTTGGTGCAGAAACTCGCCACATCTAACTTGAAAGCGGTCACGTTGGAATGTGGCGGCAAATCCCCCTTACTTGTGCGTGCTGATGCCGACCTCGAGCAGGCGGTCAAGTGGGCTGCGATAGGTATAATGAGCAATCAGGGTCAGATTTGCACACTGACGTCGCGTATCTACGTGCATGAGTCTGTATACGAGAAGTTCTTGACTCTTTTCGCCCAGCATGTGACTGAAGAGTACAAACAGGGCGACATGTTCGAAAAAGATGCGGTTGTCGGCCCACAGGTGTCGAAGGACCACTACGAGAAGATCTTGAGCTACCTTGACATTGGTAAAAAGGAAGGAGCACGTGTCGTGCTTGGCGGAGAGGCCAATACCGAGGCTCATCTCGCGAAAGGCTATTACATCCAGCCCACTGTATTTGCCGATGTACAACCACACATGAGAATTGTCAAGGAGGAGATTTTCGGCCCTGTCGTTGTAGTGGGAAAGTTTACCACTGACGAGGAGGCCGTAGAGTTGGCCAACTCATCCGAGTACGGCTTGGGCGCATCTATTTTCACGCAGGACATCACCGTGGCACATAACTTGGCGGCCGATATCGAGTCCGGCCAGATCTGGATTAACTCTTCCAACGACTCTGACGTGCACATTCCCTTTGGCGGTGTCAAGATGTCGGGTGTCGGCCGTGAGTTGGGCGAGTACGGCTTGGAGATGTACACGGAAGCGAAAGCCGTGCATGTGAACTTGGGCACGAAGTTGTAAGGTGATTCACGCTTGGGACATGGTATATATCATACTGGAGGTAATAGATTTGGATGTGTCTTTGTGTGCTACAGGGTTGTTGGGTTCCATTTTAGACTCTCAGTATTGCTGAGGGTACCTACTCTTTAATTTAGCCCACGATCAAAGAAGTCTATTGGTACTCATACCCATTGCCTTGTATCCGATGTGAAGTAGTGGCCTCGCCTGAGAAATTGAAAAGTCAAAGTGACCAAAAGCCGACGGACTATCTGCATGATAGTATACAAATGCCCATTGGAGTCTTTTCGGTCCCCAAATACGCCCCAAACTGGCTGAGTCATTCATAGATACAAGTTAAACAGAAGCTTAGGCCATGCTTTTTTCATCTGAAACGGAACGTTGATAAATACAGAGCTTGAACATCAGGGGAAAAGACCACGATTAAGGGACTTCGTACATTCCATTTTCAAGAAATCACCAAACCGGTGAAGCAAAAAAAGGTCCAGATACGGCGGTCGAAGCTAAAAAGTAGACGGACTATAGGCTGTTGTAGATTAGAATGGCGAAAATAAGAAAGCCTCAAAGAGAGAGTATTCGAAGACTTTGCTTTCTAACGCCCCATTGTTGTTGACGTGTGACGTGAAGAAAGGAGCTACATCCTTTACTGAGTAAAAGCATGAATCCATGATCCTTAAACCCGCACTCCCTCATGCCCTCACAATGGGAGCAGTGCAATACCACTTACGAGCTTGGGGTACATCAAAAAAGTCTTGGCGTTCCAAATTCGTCAAGTGTTTTGGGAACTAATAGAATGCCACGATCAAAGAGATAAGTGAATGATATTGTCCCCCTGGTTCACAGACAAGACTGGCACTAGCAGGACAGCCTGATGAGACAATGCTGGGTGAAACGGCACGATGGACCGATACTCACTATATTCATGACACTATAAGCGACCCGAATTGTTGGCCTACAATTGTGCTAACAACACGGATTGACTCGCTTCTGCCGAGCCACCCACTAGACAACTCCTACGCCATCAATTTGAAGAGGCTAAGATAATTGCCCACCGAGGCGCGGGCTGCAGTGCGGGGAAGTCCGCGAAACAAAACGCCTCTTTCCATTGTCTAGTCCAGTCTTTCCCGAACGCCCGAGAAATAAGATCTTGCGGCGATGAGGCGGAGTACATACAACGGGAAGGCGATCCGTAAGGCGACGGGCACAATACAGAAAAAGCAACGAACAATAGCGACAACAGCAGTAAGTTCGCGGAGCACAAAACCAAATCTGGAAACACGGATCAGAAGAGGGGAACCCCGGCGACGGTTGGCACCTGCGTTCTTGATCGGGGCCGATACACCACGGGCAACGAGATCACCAGATCGTGGTAGTTTTAGCCAGACAAGCGATAAGATAATGTCGGTTATGGCGTAGGCGCCTGGGAGAATCCAAGAATGTACATAAGCAGAGTATTGAAAGGCTAACGCTATCTCCACAATCACAGAACCCTCATTAGTACTGCGGCAGCAAGAAGGGAACGAGCAAATAAGGAGCGCAGGGAGAGTCAGATTAGAGGCGCGATACTTCGAGCCCGCAAGCGCTGGCGCGACGCACACTTGAGGGTGAAATGCGCCTCGACAAGGGCATCATGAGCAAGAACAATGGCGCATGACCTTACTCGGACGATGTTTTCATTATTTGCGGCAAGTTTAGCAAAGTACTCATGCAGTGGCCGCGAAAATGCAACAGAAAAGCCGTTCGCGCTAGGGCCGCGTTCGGGATGAGACCCGTGCACCCATGTTGTGAGACCACGATAGCGGAAAGCCCTGGGCGCCCACGGTCGGGGCGGCAAGTGCACCCGATTGTAAGATTTGCAAGTTTCTTTTTCCTGCTTTATAGCGAGACCGTGTGGGCCGAATTTCATTTGTGAGGGAATTGTTTTTCACCTTTTTTTGTTTCAGAAAGCACTTCAACGACTTGCCCTATTTTGCAATACCCCAACGCTGGCTCCTTTACCGCAGCCATCTCGCATTTCACACACTAGCATAGGTCAGCTGTCGACACATGAAATATTATTCGGGAGCTGTTAATATTAAACCATGAGCGGATACAATGAGCGAGACGGGCCACCGCGGGCGACGCGCGAAGCGTTTTTGCAGCATTTACATGAATACTTGGTCCAGAGCGGGTGTATGCAGACGGCAAACGCCCTTTCGAAGGAGGCTAGCCTCCACCCTCTGGGAGACGTTCAAGAATCATTTTTCTACGATTGGTGGTGCCTGTTGATGAGCTCACACAACTTTCTCGCACCGAACCAGGGTGATAATGGCGCAAGCTCGGCGCAAAACGATCAATATAAGGCGTTCATGAACCCACAGGCGACCGAGGTGCTGGCGCAGGCTCCTACGACAGCACCAGCGCCCATAGCAGTCAGGCCACCACCAAAGGGTAAGGCCAAAGGTCGCAAATCGCTGGCTCAAGGCAAACTGAAGAAGAAGGGACTGCCCATTCTTGTCCCCGGAGTGGCACCATTGGTTGTACAAAGGAACCTGGGATCTGGGGGACAGCAGCCTGCCGGGAACACTGGGCGAGTAAGCTCTAAAAATATACAATCGCTGAAACGAGCTCAATCGCCCGGAACGCCGCATTGGGATAATAATCAGTCTTTGTCTGATTCTGCAAGGGCGCAACAGACGCCTGTGGTGATGCCTCAGATGCCGCAGATTGCGGAGCAAACCACATCGCTGGGATTGCATAGCGCGGGTATGACAAAGCAGCATACTTCCCCGCAAGTTGCTGACGTACACTCTGAGCAAACAGACCCACAGTTTATTCAACATCAACAGCTACTCCAGCAGCAGCAATTCCTTCTGCTCCAACATGGGAGCAACTTGAGTAACACACCTGGGATGGGCCCAGCTCCAGGGATGCCTGTAAGTGTCGGCGGCTCAATTGCAGTCAATGGAATGATGGTGCACAACCCTGACGCGATGGGCGCAATGGGAAACGCCAATGAACCCCATTTTTTGGAGGATATGATGGGCAGCGGTATGTATGTGAATAACGGGCTCAACTTTCCTCCAGATGCTCAGATGAACGGGCTCGGATTTGATGCGGTGGCGCTGCGGCCCATGAGCACGGAATACCAAGCTAATGGCGAGATCTATGCGGCACAAACGGGGCTGAAAGAGGATTTTGACGGCAGGGGCGATCATGCGGGCATGAATAACCCGGCAGTGATCTCAGACAACTTCATGAACGTGAACTTTGGCTTCGATATAAACGCGCCGATGCAGCTGGCTCCCGAGCAGAACACAATCGGACTCGAAGGTCCTGCCAGTTTCAGGATGGGACAAAATTATGGATTCAATGGAGACGCGGGCGGAAATGGCGAGTTTTTTCTTGAGGCACCCTTGACAATGTCCCTTTAAGCAAATACTCTGGGTGCATGTACTCGGAGTGTATGTAAGGTGTTATTTTATGGCCCAGAAAACTGCGATTTGTGATCTTTGCCTGTTGACCAACTCTTTCCCGGGGCGCTACGTTCATGGAGTTCATTGGACGGGAATTATACTGTTTCGGTTCCGTCTCTATAGACTGGTCCCTCTTTCGCAATGCAGCCTACGCGGTGCGAAGGCCCAAAGTCAGCAGCTGCCAGGACAATACCTGAAAAACCAGGTAGTTGCTTCTTGTAAATTAATCAGGTATGTTTACTTCAACCACTCAAATACACTCGTGTGATTTTGCTCCGTCATTTGTTGTCATGGCTAGCTTGCAAGTATCTCTTTTCAGCGTGGGCTATTATCATGCTCTCTCTAGTCCTCGAGATCCTGCAAATTCCGCGATCTGCGCTGGCCGGTAAATAAACATGGGGTCGTAAACGCAATGAATAGTTTGAATTCGGTTGACATTGATTGAAAAAGTGATATCTTTCTCCTTGACTTCGTTTGCACTATATTTTGAAAGGGCTGCTCATCGCATACACCGGTCCAATTTTTTATTTTTTCTGGCACAAGAGTCCAGTGCTGGTTCCAGTGGTTATCCCATCACCAAGAACACAGAATCAAGCCATCGACCCGGATCTGTATAAGAAATACCAATTACGAAAGAAAAAAAGGCATCCTGGATTCAGCAGAAAATCCGGTGCCCAGGAAGAAAGCACACAACCACCACGTTTGCACTGTATACAATATCGCCGTTGTTTGTGCTGTAAACACCCACGGCGGCTGATGGGTCCGATTTAGAATTGAGGAAATCCACAGCTGTGATGAACTTCGATACGCTCAATATGGAAGCGGGATTAGCGCCTGCAGAGGCTGATTGGGGTATTGAGGAGCCTATTCATACCCGGAAACGATTCGACTCCGTCAGCACCGGTGACTTTCGCCAGCCGCAAAAGATCAGAGAGTTTTATGGAAATTCACCCACTTTTTACAACCGCAGTAGCTCTTTTGAAATTGGCTCGGAAATACACTCGGAAGCATTTCTGGGCTCTGAATTTAGGCTGAGGCCCCGCCAAGGGCTGGACTACGGAAAGCGACACGAAGTCTCGGGTAAGAACCCGGCCACAACCGATAATTTTCGAAAATTCATTGCCAAGTACCTTTGTCTACAGCCGCTGAGGGCGCTGATGGTAGAGAGATTCAAATACAACCTAATGCTATCGAATCTCTTGGACGATTCGCTTGTGCTCTCGAAAAACGAGCAGGTTCTTGCAAGTCTCAAAGAGGCTAAATTGTCCGAAGGTTACGACCTTCCTGTGCTGTTAAGGAGGGTGCTTTTTGATGATGGCACTCGGCTAAAAATTGTCAGAAAAGAATACTCGTTGACATTACCAGCACTTCTACGGCATCCGCTTGTGCTACTAAACACGATTTCCATGATAGTATTTCTCATGAAACAACGGCAAAAACTACATTCAAAAATGCGAAACTCCTCGCAGCTCACAATATTCAAGCTTTTGATGATACTTGCCACCAGGATTCTAAAAGTGAGGCGGGCTCAGATCACGATAGACTCCTCACGAACGTTACGCTGTTTGCAAAATTTCATGGTAGCGAATTGCAGTATCAACAAGGCCATAATCAGCCACATCATTTCCTTAAAAGAGGCTGAGATGTTTTCTTTCCTTCAAAAAGCTACACAGGCCTCACCAGCTCATACACACTCCAGGAATTTGAAAAAGCATCTAGATACGCTTCTCACGTGTCTAATCACCAACTTGATGCACTCAATAAGGACAGTGCTCCCACTATGCGACGGAGATTTGCTTGAGCAATACTGCAAGATCAATAGCGTTCGCGTAAGCGCGATCTACGATTCTCACGATCACTTTGAGGATACCATCACACTCGAGACACTCACGGCGAAATTGTCACTGTTCAACACCATCAGGAGATTCTTTGTCTGTGAGTTATTGACCATACATGAAAGAGCTTTACATACATACTTTCTTCTGACGCTTGCCGACCATTTGAACATTGTCCTTCAATCTGCCCCTTCCTTTCAAAGCTTTTCATCCAAGTCTGCCATAGTTTATGAGGTGCTTTCATCCCATACTGCAATGGTTGAACGGCTTCACACCTTTGACGATCAGTTCAGATCTCTTCACAGTCCTCCTCGATCTTCTGACTTCGCTAATGACGACATTTTGTCGACCCACGAGACTAGAACTTGCGGGGATTTGGACAACTTGACTGCTTCTGATTCCGATTCAAAGCTCAACAACCTCATTGACAAAATGCTGAGCCTTGCTACCAGCCTCAAGTACTTCAAAAAGTACAGTGAATCGATTGCAAGCATTGAAAATCTCGAAGAACGAGAGGAGAGACTTCTGATTTTCAGCCTGTTCGAAAGTGAGTTTCGGAATTGCACCGAGTCATTCAATGTTTGCTTGAACGACTACAAGGCAGACTTCCAGAAATTGTCAGAAACACTCACAAATCAATCATCCTGCTCACATTCTCATCGCAACTCTTGTAGTAGCGATGACCAGTTCAACTTAAAGACTTTTCATACATCTACAAAGACAAAAAAGCCTGTCTCGCTGTTGAATGTACTCGAATCTAGAGTCTGCCCGAAACCAAAAAGGGCCTCGACGGGCTTACAGCTCGGTCTCGTGACTGTTCTTGAGGATCCTCGACAAGGCATCATCAGTCACGCAAAGAACGCTGAGGGTGTTGAAAATGGACTGAATCGAGGGAGTTATAATTCAAATGCGCTAGAGGCCCTTACCAGGAAACCCTTTTTTGGACACCCCTCTGATAGGTTCTCTATGGCATCTGTGAACTCCAATGTTTCGGGAATTTCCGAGCTCATCGCATCCACTCAGATCACTACCGATGACGACGATGGATTAGGCCCTAGGACTGAATACTTGCTCGAGAGGGCTGGAAAAGGGATGTCAAAAGAAGACCTCGAGAAAAAGCTTGAGCAGAGCTTTACCAGGATTTACAATTTGCAGAACGAGAACCACGAGCTCAAGAGCATGACCTCATCGTCTAGGCATGGAGAGGAGCCGATATGCCTGGGAGCGATGGAGTCACGATTCCGCGCCTCCAAGGACTCAAAGTTTTTGCAAACCTTAGAGGAAACTCTCGATTCTAAGTCGCCAGCGGCTGACTTTGCATAGAATCTTTCAAGCCTTCCTTTCAATTTACTATGTACTATGGCATCACCTGTCTCTTTAATGCAAATTTCAACTGATTGGCGTGATGGAACCCGAGAATTCAGGCTCACCCTCGTGATACATTGCCTCAAGTGCGTCGGTCATGGGCTCGTCTTGTG
>JAKTYQ010000343.1:0-11516 GCA_030674525.1 Metschnikowia chrysoperlae
CTGGCTCAACCAAAAGCGCGAATCTCGAGCACCTGGCCCCGAAACCTGTGCTCAAAAGATCTTCCACAACAGGCGGGATAACCGTCGACCCTAGCAACAACGCGCGAGGCCTTCAGCGCTCGTCAATCCTTTGATCCAAGCGGTACGCATCTTCAAGTGATTTTACGCGACAGGTGCTTCCCCACAGATCGCCGATATTATACATTGCTGAAGAAAATTCAATAAAGGAAGACTTAAGCAAAGCAGGTGAGCAAAACTTGTTTGCAAAGCAAACATCTAGTGTGGGTCTCTCCAACTTTTTGGCCATGTCAGATGCCAAAAATAACACTCAGCAGGCTGAATTTGGAAGTCCCAAGGCGCATATTGCTCATGACGCAAGCTCAAATGGAGCTGATGCCCTTTCGAGCAGCTTGAGTAAGTATTCCAATTTGCAGCGCGCAAATTCGTTCAAGAATCTTTTTTCCAAAAGCTCGATTAACCTTACGTCTCTTTTAGGACCCGGCATTACCGGGAAATTGAGACTACAAAGTGACAATAGGTCCACTGAGACACTAAAATCTATGCCTGCTCAGCATCCGCAAGCGACGCCCGCAATGGCTTCACTGTTTGCAGAACATCTTTCTCAACAGAGCCTCATGGAGCCGACGAAAAGCGAGAGCACAATCACTACGGGTAAAAGTGTTCGAGTTGAACCTACTACTTTTAAAAGCTTCGAACCGTCGGTCGAAATTAGCGCGTCCTTGAAGGATTCGTTGATGATCGATCATAGACTTGGTAAGGCACCGCTCCCGGAGCGTGTCATTAGCGATGAGGATTTATTTTCCGGTCACGACAAAGGGTCTTTTCTCAATGATCCGAATGATTATCACTCAAAAGGATGGTGAATGCCAGCAAGGCACAGAGGAATTGCAGTGGCGCGCGCATGATTGAAAAAGATGAGATTGCTCGATTTTCGAAAATCTCTCGGAGACAGGCGGGGCTCAAAATGTAACACACCAATTTGACAGCTGACCGGTTTCAGCATGGCGAATTGGGCCTGAGCGACGGTGAACTGTGGAGGGCGATCGGCGATAGCCTGCAGCTAAATGCTCGCGCGACATCGAGGTGATGGCTTCAATGCTTGGGCATCGTGAGAGACGATACCAGGCGAGTGAACCGTACATACCCAAATTGCACACGTTACAGGCGTGTGCGCAGACATAGATAAACAAGGTCCAATCAAAAGTATTTATCGAAAAACGATCAAGCCCTAATTCTGTCTGCCCGCATGAAAACCTGTTACTACGAGCTTTTAGGCGTAGAAGCCACTGCGACCGATACCGAGCTCAAAAAGGCTTACAGAAAAAAGGCCCTCCAGCTCCATCCCGATAAAAATCCACATGACGTTGCTGGCGCAAACGCCCGCTTCACGCTTGTCAGTGCAGCATACGAAGTTTTGTCTGACCCACAGGAACGCAGGTGGTACGATACTCATAAGGCCCAGATTCTTCGAGACGACGACGAGTATACGCATTCGGCCGACGATGCACAAAGTATGGTTATTCCTAGCATTTCCGTTGAAGAGCTTCTACGATTCTTCAATCCCGCGCTCTACGCGCGAGTAGACGACTCCTTGGCGGGACTTTATAGTGTCGCAGGACGGCTTTTTGAGAGACTCGCGGCAGAAGAAGTGAAGCACGGCAAATATCTGCAGACACAAGGGTACGAAAAGTACAAGGATGATGCTTCTAATGTTAACGCTATCGATGAAAGCTTTCTCTTGTACCCACGCTTTGGCAACTCGCACACAGACTACGTTTCGGGTGTACGGGTATTTTATCAGGAATGGAGCAATTTTCAAACGGTTAAAAGCTTTAATTGGATGGACGAGTACCGGTACTCTGCGGCGCCAGACCGTCGCACGCGGAGGCTCATGGAAAAGGAAAATTACAAGTTGCGTGATGCGGCCAGGCGTGAATATAACGATACCGTGCGTAAATTTGTGTCATTCATTAAAAAAAGAGATGTGCGCGTGAAGGTGGGCGCTGAGGCATATGAGGCTTCAAAGCGCCGGCAGCAGAATGAAGTATTGCAGCGGCAGGCTCAGGAACATAAGGTGCGGCAAATGGCCGAGCAGGCGCACTACGAGGTTCAGGATTGGGAAAAATTGGATGCAGATGAATTGGAGGAGGTGGAACGGATGCTTCGTGAAGAATTTGACTATGATAGCGACGAAACGACAGACTCCGAATTTGATGAGTTTGCTGACAATCTTGAGGAAGAATGGCACGAGTGTATTGTGTGCAACAAGGTGTTCAAGTCGAAAAATCAATTTGACACGCACGAGAGATCGCAGAAACATAAAACAATGTTGGAGCAGATTCGCGAAGAAATGCGACGCGAGGGGCTCGATTTGGGCCTTGACGTGGACGAGAGCGATTCTGCATTTGAGACCGCGGCCAGTGAGCCCGGACCGGAGTCTGATTCTGATGAGATTTTGCTGGATGTAGGCGCCAAAGGAGATGAGGGCGATGATGTGATTGATGAGCCCATTGACGCTAATGATATTGCTCATGCTGATGTTTATGGTCAAGCTGATGATAGCAAAAGTGAAACAGCTAAAGAAAAAGATGCGGATCATTCGGCACCTCAGCAGAACGGGTATGACAAGTATAATATCGATGATATTGTTGACGACGATGTGGTTTCTTCTGGTGCCGAAGCCTTGGCCGAAGACAAAGAACAGACTTCAAGGTCAAGTAAGTATAAGTCAAAGAAAAGCTCGCGGAGAAAAGCCGATGGCACAGATTTGGAGGATGAACTTGCTGAGATTGTAAACGGCTTAAACCTTGAAAAAGAAGCCGAGGATGATATTTGGGAGGACGAGAAGAAGAAAAAGAAAAAAGGGAAAAAGAAAAGTGAAGGATTAAAACAACCGGATTCAACGAAAAAGCAGCCCGTGGAAGAGGGAGAGACAAAAACGCCGAAACAAGCTCCAGCTGCAAAAGTGCCCAACGGATCCGAGATTTGTGTTTCTTGTGAGGAAATATTCACATCGAGAAACAAGCTTTTTCAACACGTGAAAAAGACGGGCCATGCCGCGCCTGTGACCGAGGTCAAGAAAACTAAGAGCAAAGGCAAGAAAAGGTGAGTTTGTCCATGCTTTAGGATGTTTTTGTACAATTTATAGGTCATGCTGATTTCATCACATTCATTCATATACAAATCCAGCTTCGGCCCGACACAAATTGAAAAGCTCTTGCTGTCTTATTTGAGCCCAGTCTTCGATCGCTTGACTGTGGCAGTAAGGGGCTCGCTGATTCCCTTGTTACCATGTGCACCCAAGCCTTCTCCCTTGACCCAGCCCAACTTTTTGAGAAGCTGCCTGCCAATATTGTTATTCCCAATTTCAGGGGCCTTGCCCCCCACGATATCGCCCTCTCTCACAATAGCATCACTCTTTGGCCCGCGCCGGTTTTTCTTGCCGTCAGTCTGGGCGATTTCCTCCTGCGTGCGTGGTTTAACATCAACCCTTTTGAATATTGGACGCTGTTTCATGATGTAGCTAATCAGATCGTATGCGGGAATGTACCTGAATGTCTTTTTTGTCTTGGCCACCTTCATGAACAAACTGAGCCCGTTACCTCCGCAACGAATGCACTTCATATTGTAATGACCCGCGAGCTTACTGACAGTCTTGTTGCCATGCCCGTCTAGTGGCGGAAAACTCATGGTCTCTCTTCCTGCATCATGTAGGAAAACCTCAAACTCCTGCTTTATCTCGTTAATATGAAGCGAGTAGTCGTACTTGATGCTCAAATCATGAAGTTCAATTCCTTCCCTCTGGCGCTTTTCCTTTTTGCGTAGTTTCTTTTCCTTTCTGGACTGTTTCTGGTACTGGAACTGGTCCATTAGGGATTCCCTGAGTTCGAGCTCCAAGTGCGAGCCCAACTCGAGTCTTTGCTTCTTGCCCTTACCCTTTTTCTTGAGTGTTTGCGTGGGCGCGAGATCGAACTGATTCCTTGCCTGTTGTTGCGTTCTGGCAAACGCCAAGATATCTTCTAGCCCTTCCTCTTCCGAATTAAGGTCTTGCTCGTCAAGATCGCTATCGGAGGATATGTAAATGTCCAGGTCGTCGATTTCCTCATCATCAAAGCCACCGTCATCTCCGTAGTCAAACTCGTCCCCATGCATATCGGCAAAGTTCTCGGGAACTGCATATCCCTCAGAATCGCTGTCACCGAACTCAAGATCGCCCATTATCTGTGCCTTGTAGTCCTCAAAAGCAGCATCATCATTGGTTTCTTCGGACTCCTCTTCGTAGTAACTGTCCTTGAAGTTCGTGAGACTCATGAATCCTTGCAGGCGCTTTCCGCGCGGGAGATTCGTGCTGACGATTCCGTTTTCATTGGTCTGGGTTTTCAACATCACTTTCCCAACCATGATATGCGAATCATGCTCTAACTCTGTTTCGTCCCGAGGCAACATTTGCTTGACAGGCGCTGCTTTCTTTCGCCGGTATTCGGTCTGCAAGAGTGTCGAGGTGGGCTTTTTCTTCACCGCATGTTTCTCAAAAACATCATCGTCACCAGTCTCATCAAATGTGAAAAATTCCGCCATGGCAGCTTCAATATGGTCGTCCTCGCTATCAGATTTAGCGATCCCCTCAGCCAGGTTGCTTTCCGGCTTGGGGACTTCAGACATATTCACGCCACTGATCGAGGTTTCCCCACTTGGGTGTTCTTGAAAGTCGCCAGAGTCGCAGTGATCATCATTTCCTTTCTGAATTTCAACAATACTATTGCTATCGAGTAGATCTGACGGCACCAAATCAGCAACCAACATGTCGGGTTCCTCGATGTTTGAGCCTTCATCCGACACTCCGGGAGATGCTAAGCTCAAGAAATTATCATCAGACAATTTTACAGAATACTTCTCTTCAATATTTGGGGCATTGTCGGGAGAGGCGGATGCCCGGGATCGGTCCTGCATCAATGCATCTAGATAAGCCTCGCCTTCAACATCATCCAAAGATGATGCTTCGTGGTTGATGTCTTCCTCAAGATGCAATGGCTTTTCTGCTTCTGTCGTGGTCTGTATGATTTGAGGCAGGTCAGGCCATGACTTCTCTGAAGCCTCTGTCTGCTCTGAAGCCTCTGTCTCGACATTGAGATTCTCCATATCTAGCGCCAAGTCGTCCTTTATTTTCTGTTTCTTGAGTGCCTCCACGAGCTCTCTGCCAGGATCATACACATCTTTGGCCTTGACGAACTCGATTGGCCGCAACCGCATCGGCTGGGCCATCGTCTCTGCCATATGCTTGTCCGTATACTGGGCCTCGGCAAGCATACGCCTGTTCGGCCTTTTTGAGAGGTTTTTCATAGAAGTACCCGATTCAGCAATGTAATCGTTGCCCCCTAAGTCCATGAGCTCGAGAACGTCATGGTTGGCCAGTGCAGCCGATTTCTTGCCCGCTCTTCGGCGCAGAGACTTGCTTAAGTTATAGCTTCGAAAACTGCCGCCACCACGGGCCCCGCCACGACCTCCGCCCCGGCTACCACCGCGAGCACCTCCTCTGGATTTTCCTCCTCGTTTCGGCATATTTTATGTGAGTTTTGTGTGTGAAAGAACGAGTGTAGAGATTTCTTAAGGGACAAATAATGGGGCCGACATGTGCTCGCCACGATGAGCGTGAGCACGTTGCAGCAGCGACAGTGAATCTGGGAAATTGACATACGAGTCAGTCACTGAAAACGACAATTCGAGTTTAAGTTTTGTAGGATTAGTTTTATAGGAATTTTATACATATTACACTAACATAATGTAGTTTTTTACATATTCCATAGATTTTGCAGGTGCTATCGTTATATCCTTATTATCATTATCAAGGTCTCCTCGAATCGTCCTCTCGATGGAGTTGTGAGCCATGGCCCGGTGGCGCGAGTGGCGTCACGGGACTCAGTTAGGCAGTCGGTCCAGTATTTATACAATGCAAATCATTTCGGCTTTTTTGATTAAATTACCGAAATTCTAAGATCGAGCTGGAATGGTTTTTAGTTTCCCTCATAAGTTTTGCTTAAATACAAGGATATTACAATGCCGTTTGCAATTGCCTAATCTGTCATATCCCAGTTAACGCAATAGATACGGGCCCGCACTATCGCACGTCTGTCCTGGCCCCATGGCAAGACCAGCACAGAAGAAGACAGATACATGATGAGCTTTTTTCAATAGTACTATAGAGAAAAAAAATAACATCTAGGGACTCATGATCCTTTTCACTTCCCAAATCATCAAGCCTGATCATTCATATCAATACGTATCGTAATTATACATGATGTATTATTTGACTTTGGCACCGTCACTGTGCACGCCTATCTATCCGCACCAAGCGTATCTGGATTCTGGGGCCCCAGGCAAGCTCGGCCCGGCTTGCGCTATCTACTGCACTGTGTCATCGAAACACCACACTTACCCCAGAACACAGCAACAGGTTGCAACAACTACCCATAGTAAAACCAATCGCCTAGACAAATAGCTGGAGCAGGCCTAAGTTTTTGTTCTATGGACCCTTTTTGATAATTACCCCACACACAATCCACACGCAGTTTCTCCCCACCCCTGCCTGTGCCCCTCGCTCACATGTCTTCTGATACACACGAAGAGGCGCCTGCGTCAGCGTTGGAAACGCAACTTCTCCAGCTCCAAACCGCCTTCACGCAGC
The DNA here is from genome assembly GCA_030674525.1 of Metschnikowia chrysoperlae. NCBI lineage: Eukaryota > Fungi > Ascomycota > Pichiomycetes > Serinales > Metschnikowiaceae > Metschnikowia > Metschnikowia chrysoperlae. Next base: position 6,704 of record JAKTYQ010000343.1, read on the forward strand.
TCTGGCAGAAATTAAAGATGCCCGAGCCGCCGGTACTAGAGAATGTCGTGGTGTGCGGCACGCTGTACCTGGGAGAGAGACTCACCTCTGATCCGCTTGCAAACGCAATCCAGTCCCGCGTGTGGTTCACGTACCGGTCCGGGTTCCAACCAATCGCCCGCGCAGAGAATGGGCCGGGCCCGCTCGCGTTCTTGGGTCCGATGCTTTTCAATGCCATCCCGAACACGACCGTTGCCGGCGTGCTAGACAATCACCACTTCACCACCGACGTGGGCTGGGGTTGTATGATCCGCACGTCGCAGTCTCTCTTGGCCAACGCACTACAGGCGGCTACATTCGGCCGTGATCACGTATATGCGGGCCCAGACTCGCGGCTTGACGCGCTTGTAGCGCTTTTTGCTGATGAATACACCGCGCCGTTTTCGATCCATAACTTCATCCAGGTGGCGCTGGAACTGCCTTTGCAGGTGAAGCCTGGCGAGTGGTTTGGGCCCAGCGCGGCGCTGTTATCTATAAAGCGGCTTTGCGACCGCTGTGCACCCAGCGAGACGCCTGGCTTCCATGTGTTGATCAGTGAGAGCTGCGATTTGTACGACACGGAAGTGGAGGCGCATTTCGCCCGCTCCAGCCAGCCCATGCTTGTATTATTCCCCGTACGCCTCGGAATTGACAACGTCAACGCATACTACCACTCGAGCCTTTTCCAGCTTCTTTCCTTGAAACAGTGTGTGGGTATAGCTGGCGGCAAGCCGTCCTCGAGCTACTACTTTTTTGGTTTCCAGGACTCGGAGCTCTTGTACTTAGACCCGCACAACCTCCAAGCAGTGTCCACCGACATGGAGACCTACCATACTACGCGGTGCCGATCACTTCCTATTTCTGCACTTGACCCGTCGATGCTAATTGGACTCGCGCTTCATGATCTATCCGATTACAGCGACTTGCGCGCTCTGTTGGGTACCACCAACAAGATCGTGCATTTCCACAAGGAGCCAAAGCGGCGCAAGTCCGCAGGCGACGAAGACTACGTGAAAGTATCCATGCCCGAACTTGAGGGCGAACTTGTCGACGACTTTGTCAATATTAGCGATCAGATCTCTGACACTGAGGGTGGACCCGAGGACGCAGAGCCAATTGTTGTGGAACCTTCTACCGAACTCTCGGTAGACGCATCGATCAGCAAGTACGATTTAGTGGGCCATAATGACGTAGTCTGATAATCCTTAGGCAGGGCAGGCCCGGTCATGGTATATTTCTGCAATTTTACTTCCATTTGATTTAAGTGCCCATTTATGCGTAGTGCATACACCAATTTGGCGTGAAGCGACGAGACAAGGTAGAATTGCGCGGTGATCACTACATTGCACGTTCTTTAGTACCTGTACAATTCCTTTTTATTCCAAACAGGTTTATACGAATTCTCTTTTCATTATTTGACCTCACAGCATTTTTATTCAAAATGGGAATAGAAAGCATGAGGGTGTGCACAGTATGTGCGGCCAACAATAACCGGTCGATGCAGGCACATAAACAGCTCAAAGACGCCGGATTTGACATAAGATCGTTTGGCACGGGATCCACAGTGAAACTTCCGGGTCCTTCAATAGATAGGCCAAATGTGTATGAGTTTGGCACGCCCTATGAGCAAATTTACCAGGACTTGATGTCGCAGGAGTACCGCAAAATGAACGAGGCACAGGGCTTGATTTCGATGTTAGTGAGAAATAAAAGCGTGAAGTTGGCGCCCGAAAAATGGCACAACAACGCCGAGGCGGGGAAATTTGATATTGTGATCACGTGTGAAGAGCGTTGTTTCGACTCGGTACTAGAAGACTTGATGAACCGGATGAACAGCAAGACAGAGGAGGAGGAGGAACAGGATGTCAGGCAGGTTGTGCACGTGATCAACGTGGATATAAAGGATGACAATGAAAACGCAAAGATCGGAGGCATGGGTATAGTGAGATTGGTCAAGATGATACACGAGTATAAGGCCCAGGAAAAGGAAAGACGTCTAAAGGAGGGCGATGACGATCAGTACCCTGTAATTTTAGAGGATGAAATGATGACGATTTTGACCGAGTGGCAGAAAGATCACGCGCATTTGCCTTCGCTTTATAGCGTGTCGTACTACTAACCATGCTGGGAAAGGAGTGATTGAATTTCATGATGGAAGTTCTTGACGCACTCAAAGAGTGCTCAAGCCAGAACCATCCTTTATACCGCCGAGTCTACAAACGCTTGTATTGGGTGTGAGGGATCTATTGCGACGGGGTGTTCTCGAAGATATCCGCTGCGCTCTGGCTATGCTTAGTATACCATCTAGGGCAAATACTTTTGAGTTATGGCAGGACCGGCGTCGCAAAGACACTCAAGTCTTAAAAGTGCCACCAATCTTTTTAAAGAACGTCGGGTGTACTAATTGAATGGCTCATATGTGTGAAAGATTCGGCTACTCTTGGGTCCTTCTGTAAATATGCTACAAGTGAGGTTATTTCTTTCTTTTATTCTCGTGTGTACGTAAAGCAAATAATGGGCTCCTGAATTTTGTCCCTTAACTTTTTTTGTTTTTTTGATTTTTTTTCTTTTCAAACGAGAAGCACCAATTTGAAAGGCATGGTTGCCTATAAAACCCCAATCTCTCTCCTAAAGTTGTCAAGTCTCGACAAAACGTCAAGTATGAACAGACGGATATCGCCCTTGAGCTCCTGAATCTCATCAGCCCTTTCCTGAAACCTGCTAAAATACCTCTGCGAGACCTCGGAAGTCTGCGGAATTAGTCCAAGTTGCCTGATGGCTAAAGAGTGCTCGCGGTGACCAGTGAGAGTTTTCACCTTTTCGACATCCACAGAAGCACGCAAGGTGTTCCTGAGAAAGTGGGTATGAATTACACTTGAATCGCCGGCGTAGCGCTGAAACAACTCACACGTTGCCTTCAATCTTTCCATGGCTTTCTCATCCTCGATGCGCAGCTGCTTTATCGCATCTTGCATGTATTCCACCAATGGGTCCGACATGTGCAAACTATGCAGGATTGACTCGCCCTGGTTTGAAACTTCGTCAATAGTTTCCAAGGAACAATATGAGGTGTTGATGAAGTCAGCAAGCTTTGTCACTTTGTCCCCACAGGCCTTCATGGACGCCATTGCTGACAGAATATCTATCCTCACCCTTATCATGTAGTATGTGAATTCCAGGACCTCGGCCCTAAGCTTGTCCCCCAAATCCCGGAAGAACTTGTTGCAGTTGTTGTAGCGCTTGCAATCCTCATCAAGGTCGGCAAGCTTGCGTCTTTTTCCAAAAGCAATCACTTCTGCCATACAATATAAGAGCCTGGCTTTCAAATCTTCTTCGAAAGCTTTCAAGCCAGCATCATCCAACGGCTTAGGGTATCTCTTAATGGGAACAGCATCGCCAGTGTAGTCCCCTCTCGTCCTCTTCAAAGGCGGCTTGGAAATGTGGCCAGATCTGTAAGCCGGTGGACTGTCTTGATCGCTTGTGCACAAATTGTCAGCAAACATGAGTTTTTTGCGTCTTTCAGGAAGATTTCCAGAACGCAAAAGTTCTTTGTTTGCCAATGATATCAAAGCTTTTTCCGGCCTGGCAGTAAGACGCACGGCCTTTTGGAGCTCGAGGGCAGCTCGAAGATAATTGCCCTCATTGAAGTCAACAACAGCGTCCTCGAAGAATTTCTTATGGTCGTCGCTTATGAGAACGTCTTCCAAGCGAATGGTCGTGGCTTCACGATACTTTGCCAGCTTCGCGTCACACGCAACGTTCCACCATGCCATCAGCTTGCCCTTGGTGCCATATTCGAATTGTCTTCTCACGAAAACATTGTTGTTTTCAAGGCCAAAACCATTTGTAGAGTACAATCTGAGCTGCTGAACGTGTCTTCTTCAACGAATTCATCTTCCTCTGAGTCAATCAAGTCCTCAATCGACTCAAAGTTTCCATCAAGAATGTTCGAAACTAGCTGGCCGTGGCTGCTTCCCAGGTCGTATGCATCCTCGAAAATAGATGTCTCTTCTTTCAAGACCTCTGAGAAGAACTCACTCGGGAAAAGTCTTTCGAGGAGACCTGGATCACCAGCTTCATCACAAAGCTGGTAAGCTTCTACCGGCTTTGATTTGGTGGTGGACTCCTTAGCGCAACGCTCTTTAGCAGTCAAGTCATCGGTATCCTCAGAATCATCCCTGAGGCTTTGTTGGCAGAATCCGTCGTAGCCCTCTACCAATATTGCGAGGGCCTGTTCAGGCTCGGCCTCTGTCTCTGGTTGCTCCTGCTCGACCTCAACATTAAAAGTTTCTGGATCAGCGACGCTAGCATCATTATCGACGACCTCAGATGGAGTCTCGGACTCTCCATTAGAAATGCTTTCAATGGCCGGAGGCAGTTCAGTTTCCACTGCACTTTCCGCTGCCTCAGCCAATTCCAAAAGTATGCGCCCCACTTCCGCCCTGCGCTTTCTGAAGTTACTTTTAAGCACTTTTCGGCGCAAACTCTTTCTCCGCCGATGGCGTGGACGGAACCGACGCTCAAATGGATTAGTGGCCTGTGGGGTCCGGGGAGCTGTACCGGCATTCCCACGAAGAGGACTTCCAGGCGGACGGGTCGCGGTGCGGAGTTGTAACACATTTCTCGCGAGTTCTTGTGAGTTTCTGATACTTACCGCTTGATTTCCGCGGCCTTCATTTGGCCCGCTCGGAACTGTAACATTCGCTTCACCCAATTCGGCACTGGCAGTTGCTTCAACGTGCACATTGGGCGAGACTGTTGCGATACGAACAGAGTCGCATCGAATGAATACTCT
>JAKTYQ010000344.1:0-11512 GCA_030674525.1 Metschnikowia chrysoperlae
TCAGAATCCCATTTAGCAATAAAATTTCACTGCCGATCTGTGAAAACAATATGCTGTATGAGGCAAGCTGGGGCCATTGAACACGCCGATCAGCCGGACTCGCCAGGCTCATATGCCGCACCGGTGTTTTCTGTGCCAGATCGTACACTATCTGCAGGACGCCCTGTAATATGATGATTCTTTAAAAAAAAATACTACAATTGAGTTCCGCGTTGATTGGCGCAACACTGCAAGTCTTACACAACTCATAAGAATAGCCGCAACTTTGAGTGCGGTAAGAGATCAATATCATTGATTTTTGTTCGTCAGCAACGCATGAATCGGATGTTAACTCACGGTATGCACGCTGCGTTGTACAGCCAGAAGAAGCTAAACCACGGATTGTTATTTCAAAGTCAATCGACAATGAGGTGCCATCAGCACAAATCGCGCTTTCTGTAATGGGTAATCAACATCTAGGATCTAAGAGCTCTTTTTCACGGAGATGCATTTTTCTTAGCAGTCCTGAATATATAAATCTCTCAGACCGTCTTTGCCGCCGCCCACCCTTACTATATGCCGTCTTGCATGGCGGTAATGCAAGAACCGTTGTTGGCTCACTTCACACCCCGGCTTTATTCTTTCCCGGTTAGTCACATTCCACAGTTCATGACATTGGCTATAGCTTTAATTGCTTGGGCATTGTGCTTACTAAGCGTCGCTTAGCACTCTTTCGGGGCGCAGCAGTTTTATGATAGCCATTCTTGCTACCTCACATATATGAAAAAAAAACATTTTCAGTTGTGATCATTATCGATGATATAGTAGCACTGAAAATAAAAAGCGCACGAACCTTTGACTTGACGCAACAGGCTGCGCCGCACGGGCGGGACGGGCCGCTTTCTCGCGCGGCCTGAGAGTTGTGGAAGTCCGATTCGGCCCTCAGTATATGCCGGCTGTATCTTAAAAATGGTACGATATCCAAGTCTCATGCGTTATTACTATTACAAGGGTTTGAAAACTTTATAGGTTACGTTACTTCAGATATTCAGAAAGTCAGATGATCACCCAAAATCTGACGACCTGGCACTTTTTGGTCCTCAGGCAGTGCCAAGAAGAATCGTGTCAGGGGTTAATTCTGCGGGCTAAGCATCAAGCCTAGAAACTGGCACTAGACTATTAATTTGGTGATTGATTGTCCTTCATTCGAAATTAAATATAAAAGAGATTCAAATTCATAAAAGATGAGGTATCATTTGCATGTTCTCGTATTTGAATTTGGCCGAATCAGATCACCACATTCTGATTGGCTCTTTCCGTGAAGTCCGAGATCCGCTCTGCAGGCTACACAATGCTCCAAAAATAGATGCCTAGTCCTCATTTCAAGAGGAAGGTCAAAAGATGACACCTTGGTATAGTCAGAATCTACTTCGATTCGCTGGCCGAGGCTAAGTCAGTCAATACCAAAGAATTAGATAAAGTAAAAAAGACTGTTCGTCGACACAATGTCACATTTGATGCTTGGTATTGTCGCTACTATCATATAATCGAAAGATTGTTCCAAAAGCGGAAAACCATCAAATCTGCACCAAAAACTAAACGTTGTTCGTTTAAGGGTTCAAGCCGAAATGGACTCTTCCAATTTCGTGTCGCAAAGTGTCGAAGTCTGTGCTCCAAGCCAAACGGAAAAAGGGCGTTGTCAATTTGTACAGTGCGCAATTTCGAGCGCAAATTTCGGGGCGCAAATACTTGCTGAAACACAACGTCGCTACACGGTATGCCGGCAAATGTAAGTAATGTTCCAGTTTTCCGAATTATCGCCAGTTAGATCCAGGCAGATTCGATCGAAAGATAAAAGAAAATTACATTTTGATTTTGTAAAAAATTCCCAGTTAAGAGGCCTGATGTACGGTCAATGTGGTATTTTGAAAGGACAAGACTCTGTATTTCGTCTTAATGAGATGTCCCAATCAGCATTATGTAACTAAGCAGGTGTACACACAACTCTCGCGAAGAACGAGGCTTTTGATATGGACAGCAGAAATATCAAAGAGCAATCGGTAAGCATCTCCATATCAGTGATGCACGTGTTTTTAAATAAAAAGAAAAGCGCTTGTCTATTGTCTGCGTCGTGCTCATCGATCTAATTGAAAGCAGTAGATACGAACTTCGAGAAAGATATCTCGCCATTTTCTAATACTGACTGCCCAATCAGATGCATCCCCAGTGCCCCACACAGCCTCCTCAGGGGCTACACACGTAATACATGGGAGATCCCGTTTAGAGATCTGTACACCAGGATTCTGGGGCGAATATTCCGGCCACTACGGTTCGTGTGTTAGCCTGCAAGCAACAAACAATAACAACACACGTTTAAATAGCCTGTAGCCAAATCAACCATAGTGTTTGTACCACAAGGAAGGAGTCCTCAAGAACATAGATTTTGATAGAAATTGTGAAAAGCGTAGAGATATTCTGCGATAAAATTTTCGCGAAAATAGCTCTATTGCTGTTCCAGCCCAGTGATACTTGACTGTAATTATCTTCATTTGGAACTCTTTTCTTTTCCGCCCCTTGTTCCTCGTGCGAACAATTATTAGCGCCCTCGGTTTCAATTTCGTGCCTGATAGCGAATGTGCAGGAAGAACCCGATACTGGACCCTTGTGTGCACGCCACAGAAGCTTATTTGAGCAAAGCTAATAATCTCATCTCTCATCCCATGGATATAAGTAGGTGCCTGGCAGCGCACTTTCGGTTGTAGTATCGTCACACCTACCTCTTTGTATACGATGTTCTTTTCATTCCAAAGCGAACAGCAACAAATTCTTTGTCAAGCCGTTATGGCTACAGGCAGCCGTCTTTTGTCACAGACAGAATCAGTTATCTCAAGACTCCTGGGTGCAGCGATGTTCGCAATACTACTTCCGGTTTTGACCATTCTTACAATTGACTTGGTGGCATATTTGAGCAGCCTGGCTATTCGTTCGGTCGTTCAAAGCATATCTCGCCCTGTATCTTTGGCCAATACGAAAGATGGACCCAACAATATGGGCCTTGTATTCAAGTTGAATTCACCTGGTGCAATCAAGAGCTTTTTCTCAAAGCTAAGCACGTTCAAACTAACCCCTCCGCCGGCCGGGATGTGGTTGAAATTCACAGATGAAGAGCATTGATTGAGCTGGGCTTGACAATACTCGTGTATCATCTAATCCGATTTGGTTTCGAAAAACATCTCAAATTCGTGTTCTCGAGGGTGATATGACCGCAAGGAACAAGCCGAGGGTCAGGATGGAACCACAGGCCCCAGGGATGAGATCGCCATACATTTATTTATTGTTTTGATTCATGTGATAAAGTTGATCCTCATACCAACACTTTCTTCGAAACTTACTTTATACACTATACATTCTATTCACTGTTATTGCATACTAGCTATACCCTTGCACCTTTGAACTAAGCGTAATTTGTTGAATTTGCTCAAACGCCGTGTCACAAAACTCCAGCTCATGGTTCAAAATTTGTGGTCCAAAAAATCACCGCATTTCTTTCGAACGAGCGTTTAATTCTGACTTGGTTGCTATGGCCATATTCACACCCATGCTGCAGAAATTGCTAAAAGGCTCAAAGCTCGTCGCGGAAAGTGGGGGCCTTATCGCACGTTTTCGGCTAGGGGCGCCCGCTGATTCCGAGAGGTACGGGTGTGACCAAGGAGTTCCGATAAATGGAATTTTCATGCAAAACTCTATGGAAACCGTTTTTAGGAGATTATAAAGACAGGTAACCGTGAATCGATTTGGGTTTTCGCTTCACCCTCGATCACAAAATAAACCAGAGCAGAATCAGTCGATGCAGGACACTTGCCTCAAGTATAACCGTAGCCCCTACCGGGACACGTGACCCACAACAAGCATGCTGCCATATCCAGCCCTTGTCGACGATCCGGCCAGCAAAAGCAGTGAAGCAAACGATCAAGTTTCGTGAATCTACTTTTTTGTCTGTAGTGTGAAATGCCAATTATATCACTCTGATACAGTTTCACGTGGCCTATAGTGCGTACATAACGTCCACGGGCCCTTGCGCATCGAATCGGTGCATCATACAGACTCCAGAGCACCTTTGACCAGGCCCATATTCCACAAAAACCCACCTACTATAAAACACGTTTTGTTCTAGCATATCCAAATAAAAATTTCGAGTTCTCTCACGATTAAAGAGTGTGAATTCATCTTTTTTCGCCGACGCATCACTCGTTGCTCGTTCAAAGTTGATCATCCAAACTCTTCAAAAGCTCTGCCTCTGCATCTGCCACCTCATAGTGAGGCCACTATACATATTCTACTCACGGCTTGATATTCACTAACCTTCCCCCACACAAAACAGATTGTCCCGAAATCCACTATGGTCTCTGGCGTGCCGTCGCTTTCCAGTATTGCGCAATCTGTATGCATAAAACTCTCTTCACGCATCACGGACGTTGGAGATACGCCGTACCACTTGGTCCAGCCAATCCTCAAAAGACTAAATGCCAAACAGCTAGCTGTAATAGAGGAAAATAGCCCGGCAACCATGCCGCATACAGACGAGCTATGGGGGTTTTTAATCGAGAAAGATTTCCCCGATCGGCCGTTTAATCCGGCAAAACTACGCCTTTTGCCATCGCGAGACAATGCTCAGATGCCGAGACGGAATCTATACAAACAGTACGCCAGCGAGAAAGAGCAATTTCTTGCCACGTCTGCCGATCGGCTTCGGCGCATGACGGAGAAGCTACGTAAAGAGAAATCGAAGAACTCGATCACGACGGTGCAGGGCATTTTGGTCGATCCTACGATACGGCGCCGCAGCACGCAATATAATGCAAATGGCAGAGGCTTCAACACGCAAAAGGCGCGGCCAACGTCGATTTTGGGCAAAGCCAGGCGAGACGTGCTGCAGAGGCTGCTCATGTTTGGAGGAGTCCCGAAAGTCCACGACCCCTATAAGCCTTTTCAGTCGCTCAATGCGAATGCCACCAAAGTAGTGAAGAGCCCGACTAGAAGCCCGACCAAAAGAGGAATTTGCACTACGGCTGAAAAGAAGGAGGAACCTGTTGTCACGGGATGTTTTTCTCAAACGCTGCCCGGCCCGCCAACCCCTATCAGAGCTGAAGCTCCACCAAATATTGGTAATTCCGAGCCAGAATCGCCAACAGCCAAAAGCATGGATGGTGCCATAAGTGAACAGGCTGAATCGAGCCCGATTCCGAAGCAAGTCCGCAAGCGAAGGCCGCCGCCAACTGTGTTTCTCAATCAGCGAAAAAGAGTGAGAATTCCCGAAAAGCCGCCCGCTGGCCAGGCGACAAAAATGGCACCGAATAAAGACACCAGTGAGCCAAAGTTGGAGCTGCAGAAACCCGTCAGGGCAATCAAATCTTCCATATTCAATTAGAGGAAAAACTCAAACGCGATTTAATCCATTTCATGCTAGTATACAACCGAATTATCTGCTCTAATCTATTTTCTTACGCTTCAGGGTTACATCTTCAGCTTCCGCGGCTCTCTTGGGCGCAATATGCGTCTTGTAATCGTGAATCAGCTCGCTTTTGGCATTCTCACCACCAAATAACGCTGCGGCACTTGTATCTTGCCCCAGCGAGCTACCGATCATGACAGTCTGCTTGTTAGACTTGATCCTGAGTCGTCCCTTGACCAAAGCCGACTCAGGAAGAGCAGTGAAGCCCTCTTTGCTGTTCGAAGTCTTGAGCCCAAGCGGGCCCATGATGGCTAGGATGTCCGCGTAGTTGCGCACGTGTAACGGTTCCGTTGCGCCACTTGAAAACACTAATCCTCTGCACCTAGAGGCCCTGATGAGCTGGAGGCAGTTCGAGAAGAAGTTTTTGCGGCTGATGTGGCCCGTGGCGCCTAAAGCTAGCGAGGATTCGTAGCCTGCGGGCCCAGCTATTAGCCCACTATAGCAAATTTCAAATTTGATGCCTTTTTGCAACGCCAGCCCAACGGTTTTATGCTTGACGAAAAAAGGCATGCGAGTGGCCATCGGCAACGACACTAGGTCAATGTCTAGGTTGGTTGTGGTGAGCTGGAGCGCCTTTTCCGTGGTCGGCTGTACGGCAATAATATCAAACGCACCAGTATTGTTGATCTTCAGAATACTTTGTGCCTTTGCTGGATCAGAAACCACCAAAGTGATGCGTGAGAAAAGATGGAGTTTTGGAAACGCCAGAAACTGGGCCCTGAGTGCAGCCATGGGCACCGGATTGAGTTTCTGCGGCGCGTTCACGGGTATCTTCACGTGTTCCTCCACTATAAAATTGATTGCTAGGTAATTGTACCCAAAACTATGAAGCATAGTGATTGTATTATGAAGATTTGTTAGCTGCGCCGGGCTCGGGTCCGTGTACCCTGTGCCTGGCCACACCACGTTCAAGTCATACAACGGCATTGAGTTTTGAGACAAAGCTATAAGATCTGAAGCTCTTGGCTTTTTCAAATTCCGGTTTGTCGGCGTTTAGCGTGCTTTAGTCAATGTCTACTGGTTTTTCCATACCCAAATGGGCTCTATGCTCGGTGATGAGATGCGCGCGTCGGACACTTTCTGGCTTATGGGTTCTGGAGATGACTATATGAAGAAAATAGACGGGCATGTAGTGTATAGACGCAGTTTTATGGAAAAGAGTTTTTTTTAGATTTTGAAGACGAGGCCGAGCTGATCTGGACTTTCTAGGTCCCCCTGGACAGCTTGGTATGCCTCTATAACCCAAAAGCATGTTGATTTGCGAATCTAGCCTGTTGTAACACAAGACGTTATTGATACCTGGTGATAAACAAGCAGATTCGGGCATATAAGCGTTTCGAAGAGGCTTCAAAATGCTGTTTTTGAAAAGTTCTAGACGAAACTCTATTCTTTTCAGTACATGTGCGATCTTGGGAATGGGTTCAATGTAGTGATTTCATCTTGAATGACTCAACAAGTGAAACGGTACATGCCTTTGATGTCTCAGAAATGTGCTTGAATGATCGCTCGAGATCTGAGTAAAACATTTTTATCCTTCTTTTGCTTGATGTATCTGGTTGAAGAACAAAGAAAGGGCCATAACTCATCTTGGTCTCTACCATGGCACCTTTTGTCCTTGTAGTCTTCCCGAGCACATTAAGCGAAACTGGCTATAGATACTAATTCGTTCAGCTATATGGGAGAATGATGATCAATTTGGTTGTTTCTTTCTTTTATCAGACATTTCCGGGGAACAAAAACAAATAAGCGTCAGCCGGGGCGTAACTCATGCAAAATGGAGAAAAGGAAGTCAGTTCCTCGGAGGTAATCTATCCCCGAAACATCATACGATCTAGATCATTCCCGGATTTCGTTTCCGAGAATTTGGTCTCTTAATCATACACCGAACAAACCATATGATGAGTTCACGTTTATCGACCTCGGGCTTGTTGCAAACTTGAGTAAAGACCAGACCATAAGGAAATACATGACCGAGAATGACGCTCCGCAGTATTCTTTAATGAACTCGGGATAGTTAACGATAAATGGGTCTCTCGATTTCCTAAACCTTTTCAGATCAATTCAAAACAGACTTTAGTGTGAAGTAACTTGCAGCTTCCGGATTGGTCACGTAAGGTCATTCATCATATATACGAAGTTTGTTATTGTTCTGTAGTCTATATACATACATGTAGGCAATTCTAGTGAGCCAGGTTTGGGCTGTTTGTTAGAATGTGTATTTCACCAACCTGCGGCTTTGTAAGAAAAGGGTCAGTAACGTGAAAAAAACCTGTTTCTTTCGCTAATTCATCACCATGGGATGTGTCTCTTGCGGGCAACTGTGTGAAAGATCAAAATGGGACTCAGAGACCAGCGATCACTGAATCATCATAAACCATTAAAAAAGTTTTGAAGGTCAGTATTGTAGCACACGGTGAAATTTAAAACCGCATGGATCCAAAAGAGTATTAAGGATGTGCACTGTATTGACTGTCCCAGTTGTAAGTGCCCAGAATCTGATTAAGAAGCTATTACATCAAAAGACGTATTTCGGTGCGTGATTTGTTTCAGCCTTAAACGACCTTTTTGGAACCCAGCTCGGTTCAAAGAGATCCTTATTCCCTACCCTGACTCATGTATTCGAGCTCACATGAACTCTGAAACGCAGATGTTCCAGGTCCTCAAACTCAAGGCCCAAGTTTCACTTCGGGAAAACGATTCTTCATACGCACACCTCGGCATTCAATTTCGGTTATCAACTGAACGCGATATGCTTGCACAGTCAAATTTCCAAACACCTTCTGCCGCCTTCGATTTCCCAGCTTAGTAAGCCGGGGTTGCAAGTTTTGCACCCATTTTCCGCGCACCGGGAGGCAAACTTGGATGGCAAGGCTCGGAACAGGCGAGAGTGGCAAAAAGTATATATACGGGGAAATCGGCACTTTATGCGAAAAGCATATTGGAATCCTTCATTTTTGACATCTCAAATAAAGCCCATTCTGATACTGCTGAGCCGCATTCTGGTCCTCACTCCGAAACTATATACGCCACTGATTGAGAGCGTGAACAATCATAAATCAGTCGTGTTGACCAAGCTTGTTCAACCAGTATCTCCACCCACCAAGCCTGAACCTTCCAGAACATTCCCCCAAAGTCTAAATACCACACCACGCCCTTTTCTAGAGAAACACCACGCCTTTTTCTAGCGAATCAAATCATCATCGATATTCCAATTTCACGCACCCGTTTCCGATCTGCAATCTTCGTCCAACGCGCGACCTGCCAATTGAGCCAGACTCCAAAATGTCGTCTACATATAGGCCCAGAAATGACCAGGGTTCGGAAACAGCCACACATTCGCTTTTCATGAGCAAAATTGAGCGTGCTCACGATGAGCAGGGCATCATGAACTTGGGCAAAAACTGTACGTTCTGTAACAGGCTCGATTTTCTACCTTTTCACTGTGAGTTTTGTAAGGGCACGTTCTGCGCCGCTCACCGCACTTTGGAGGTCCACAAATGCATAGGTAGACCGCAAAAGAAAGCTTCTAGTATTGGCTCTGATAAACCTCAGAATGGACCTACGGCGGCCTCGCTTTTCCCCGACCGAGAAGAACGCCAAACGCACTAGAAGCGCTGCTCAAAAGCGTCGATCTGGGCAATTCCAGCTCTAACAGCACACCGATGATGAAACTCACGAAATTTCTCCATCTACAGAAGCTCAAGCGCGAAAGCAAGAAAAGCATTGCGATATTTGGCATCCACTAGTAAACCGCCCAGTCTAACTGCCGAAATTGCGCAGATCAAGAAATCCGCCAAGGGCCCAAATGCGGTGTCTCTACAGGACCGGATTTACTTCTGGGTGCTTTTTGTGAACCGCAATGAGGCAGATATGGATAAAATATCTGTTGAAAAAGAAAGAAAAGGCGTCTGGGTGCTGAAACAGTGGTCGGTTGGCCGGGCGTTGGATTCAATAGCAGAGACATTGAGCATCATCAACAAAAACAATAACACGCAGCAGAGCGAGGAAAGGCTCAATTTGTTCAAAGTCGAACAGGACGTGCCGGCTTTGCTAGGTGCTAGCACGAAAATCAGCGGGACTGTCATGAATGGTGCAACGTTGTATTTGGTGAAAGGCCCCATGTGAGTCCACTTTGCGTGTACTCGGACGGCTGGTAGAGTCCTTATCCAAGACGTATCATCAGCCATTGCGATGTTTGAAGATGAGTGGTACTCGGTCCTGCAACCAGTACGTTGTCCGATCATAGCACCGCAGGAACGAATCCCTCGAGACGCTATATGTCAAGGATTCAACGCCATGTGTGTATCTTTATGATGAATGATGGCTGAGGCTTTGTTAAGAGGGACTTTATTGCTAGTCGCCGATCGGTTCGGATCCTCTTTCTGAAACGCGGAGCGTAAGATTCTCTCCATCAGCCCAGATATCTGGAAATGCACAAATTGGGCATAATCCATTATTGAGCTCTCTGCTACTGAATTTTACGTTGGGACATGGCATATGACTTACCATAGCGAAAAACATTGGGTTTCTTCCGTTCAGTTTGGCTGTGGCCTTGGCTTTCATGAACAATCTTCATAATCAGCATCAGTTTCATCATCCAGGCTACACTGAAATAAATGTTACTCAGATGTGAAAACGGTGTTTGAAGATATGAACAGCGCGACCGGCGATGCAGTCAGATTCGGATTGCATGATAATGCAGATCTCGTGGTGGAGTACAATCTCGTTCATGAGGCATCACTGATTCTTTCTAAATAGCAATAATGATATTCTCGTTTTTCTTGCAGGTAACACGATTAGCAATCACTAGAGATGAGCCGAATTAAATACATATCACGTGCTCTGTTGTGTCCTTTTCAAACCGACTACAACTAAATATTCGAGCCATGGTGCCCCCACCATGGAGTTTTCGCGCAGATTGCAAACTGCTCCTCTCATACATAGAACCATTTCCCAAGACTCGTATTTACACATTAAATACGGATATATCATGGCCTTCTACCCGTACGTGAAAACAGCGGTTGCTACCGTCACGTGGTTTCCCGTGCTATTCACCGTGTTTGATCACGTGTACCTGCCGTGTCAAGTGTCTGGGTTCTCGATGTCCCCCACGTTCAACCCCGGCACAGAAACCACCGCCCAGGATGTTGTCATTATACGCAAATACGGCCTCAAATCGCCCAAGTCGCTAGAAAGGGGCGACGTGGTGATGTTCCGCTCTCCCGAGGACCCGGAACGGCTTGTCACGAAACGGGTGGTTGGAGTTCAAGGCGACGTGATTTTGCCTCGCAGCGAGTACCCGAAAAAACAGGCTCTCATACCGCGCAATCACCTCTGGGTGGAGGGGGATAATGCGTTTCACTCGATTGATTCAAACAAGTTTGGGCCCATCAGCCAGGGCCTTGTGGTTGGTAAAGTCACGGGCATAATATGGCCGCTACTGCGTATAGGCACCGACATCACGAAAGGCGGCCGTGACGCCATGCTGCGTGAGATCAAATCAATATGAGCTCATTCTAAGAAGCGCTCAAAGATGTAAATCACCTGAGACTTTTCAGTGGCCTTGAGAGGTCTATAATCTGCATTGGATCTGGCCTCTTTTGCATTGATTGAGAAAATAGAGTTTACCACCTAACTTTTTCGGACACAAGCCAGGATTAGAGCTCGTTGGAATTCACGAGCACTGTAACCGGGAAAGCTTGAATCGTGATGTTTGTTGACGGCATGGAACCAAAGATATACGCGAGCTTGAAAGCTAGATATGCGCATATTTACCATGCCTCATGAATGTCCCACAAATTCATCTCAGAATGCTGCATTTTTCTTTCGAAATCACTCCTGCTATACACGCTGTTAACGGCATGCTCTAGATTCGAAAAAGCCGTTGTTGCTGCCAAATTCTTGTGTTGCATGAGATGTTCAAACTTGAGGTATTTAGGTCAACAAAGGATGGTAGGTCACGAACCAAAAAGGGCAAAAGGTTGCACCATTACACTGATTTATTGACGTGAAGTGTCCTCT
>JAKTYQ010000345.1:0-11499 GCA_030674525.1 Metschnikowia chrysoperlae
GATGGCGGAATTGCAACGGCTAGAGACGTTTTGCGCAGAGAAAGCGGGCAGAAGACAAAGCTCGTCATTCGTCAAGGATTTGAACGTTAACGTTACCCACGTCAAGGAATCCTACGACTCGAGGGATCCACGGCGCAGGATTTTGGAGGAACTCAAGCTGCTCAACGATTCGCTGGGCTTGCATTTGAACATCTCGATCGCTACAAATGGCATTCTGGTGGTGGTGTGAGTGTTTTGAAGAATTTGTGTTTTATTTCATTTCTCCGGTCTAATTTGCTTGATCGATTATGAAATAGCTTGTTCAGGTTCTGTCCTCTCTCTCAAATCAGCGCCCCCACTTTTACTTACATTGCTCTACTTATACTTGGCGTATCGCATTTCCAGGACACATTTCTGTGCATCAAGACTTAAAGTCAAGTGAAATTGGTTAACTTTACAATATGTGATCGAGGTGGCTCCAGGCTACTTCTCTGGCAAGACAACAGCTGGGTCAATCAGCTTGTAGCAGAGTGATCTAGAAAGCCTAGGCCCTGCGCAAACGCATTTTTTCTCTCTTTTTTAATCAAAATATAACAAGATGGTCTTGGTTTGCTTTGTGAAAACATCTGTATTTCTTCTATACCATTATTCGATTGTGCGGTCGCAAATGCAGGCTCTGGCGTGATGGTCATCTATTCGAGCATAAGCTAGAGATGCACTCATGTCAAGTGTCCTTGAGACACATCATCTCGTTTACGCGAGGTGCTGATGAATTGTCTCACCACATCTTTTGGCCTATAATCTCACCTAGCTTAATTCACAACGTAGCTCTCTGCGGCCAAGTTCAGGTGCAAGGCAAATGGAAGAGAGCGCTCGTCGTCGTCGTTGGAGACCACGTCAATGACCAGCACTTTGCCAAACGAGCCGTCGGCTTCAGTGACGCCCAGGGTGCGCGAGGTGTGGAACGCAATCTGCATCGGGAACAACGAATCCTCGGAGTCCGCAGGCACGGAGAATTCAAACGATCCGGCGGCATCCTCGAGCGCTATGTGCGCCAATGTGAATACAATGCCTTCTTCGGTCACGTCATACGACACGTGACCCGAGGAGTCCTCCTTCAAAATCACATCTTCAGACGCAAGCGGCACCAAGATCTGCACGTCGTCAAACAGGGCTTGGCCCGGGTGTGCAGCCACATACTCGGGCGTCAACTCATACTCCAAATTGACGTCTGCGACACCATCGTCCAAGCTAACCCACGCCGTGAACAAAAGTGGTACCAATGAGGTGTCGTCGTCCTTGGCCACGGCCTTCCAGCGCAACACGCCCAAGCTTTGGTCGTTGCTGGGGAATGGTTTGTTGCGATCCTTCAAGCCGATACTGTTGGCCGCAGAAAACAAGCCCTTATCGACGTTCGGGTGCGTCTTGTACTGGATGCCTGCTTGTTCACCGACAGTCAATAGGATCTTGGCGCGCGCCAAGCTCGCGTCGCTGATTCGCAACGAGAGATCGCCCTTGACCTCGGATGCCGTAACGCCGCCCTCGCGGTGCAACTGCGCAGTGATCTTTTCGTTGACCGTGATCAAAATTCCCGGATTCAGCGGCTTTTGCAGCACGCTCTGCAGGGGCGAGGGCAGCACTGACGCCGACACTTGTTCGGGCTGGCTGGCATTTATGTACGCGCCTTGGCTCGCCTGGTGGGGCACTGGGGCCTGTTGCTGCTGTGGGGTTGTGGATGTAAGCAACGGCTGTCTGTGCTCGGCCATTGTCGGCTTTGCAGCCTTTTTTCCCAACTGCAAACCCTTGCCGCCGACCGCACGCGGGGCCGCATAGGAAGCCTCCATGTCAGGTTGCGCGCGAGGCAGCTGGCCGTAGCTAGGTCCTTGAGAAGGCGCTGTGTTATAACCGAACGCCTCCTGCAGCGCTTGCGGTGCCTGTGGCTGATTTGCACCGAAAACAGCTGCTTGCTGCAGTTCCATGTTACGGCGCGCCAACTCCTTACGCTGGATTTCTTTGGCTCGGCGCCTGCGCTCTTCGGTGGCCTCCATTTCCTTGTTGCGTTCGATAATGTCCTGAATTTTTTCCTCGTGGGAATCCATTTCCAAAAAGCTCTGGACTTGCGACAACGTGAGTTTCTCGCGGTAGCCCAACGTGACAATTTCGTCAAATGCACTAAGCATCTCAAACGCGTTGTTGAGGATTTCCTTTTCGTCGACGCTTCTCAACATGTTGCTCACGACAGACACGAATAGGTGTAACGTGTCGATATCCTGCAAGATGTTCAGCTGTTTGTTTGTCAAAAGCACCACGTAAAATTCCTCCAACGGCTGGTACACGTACCGTACGCTGCCGTCCTCGACCGTGGTATTCTGCGAGCCCAGGCTCGATAATAACGCCGGGAAGTTTGCCAAGAGCTCCGTGATCCGGTCCTTGCTCAAGTCTCGGAATTGCCTCGACACGAGTGCTTTGCCGCCATGTGTGCAGATGGATACCGCAAGAACAGCCATTTTTCAAGAGTGTGAAACCTATTTAAACAGGTCTTCCAGCGTGCAAGTGTGACTTGTTAGGGCCTTGGGAAGAGTGTTTTGGTCGACCATGGCCTTTTTTCGAACACGAGGCCGGTTTGAGTACGTGTGCGTACCAGATCGCGGTCCCACATGGTGTTGATGAATGGGACATGAATGTGGATTTAGTTTTCTTTACTCGGGATTCATTTTTTCGAAAAGACTTTGAGTTTATTCTTTGTGTTCAGCTTTCGGCTCACAGGTAAAACACTGTCATTTTTTTGTTCTACTTGCATCAGAATCTAGGCCCTTGTGCTACTCGCGAAATACACAATGACGTGTATCTATCTTTGGTAAATTTAAGATAAGACACAGTGAAATAAATAAACAAATGAGACACACATCATTTTGTGTTTCCCTGTAACGTTTTTTTTTTCTTTTGTCCTTGCGAGTACGAAAACAGGCTAACTTCACAGAGCTTCGCCACGCGGATCGCCACATTTACATTCACAAGGTATCACAGCTCTTCGGCAAATGTAAAAGTAACCGCGCATTCTCGCGAGTAAAATTTGACCAACAGTGCGACCCTTTTATCGCTTTCCAGGATCAGCTGGGTGGCGTGTCATTGGAGCAGAAGCGACGGGAGATGTTCATTCCGCAGCCAGCTACTATTAGCCCATGTATGCAGAAAGCATAGCCATGACTTCCTTCAACACACAACCCTTACTTTGTCAAGTGGATATCCATTTCGATGCCGTCATCCTTATTCTTCACCGCGTTTTTCTCGTTGAATAACTTTTGCAACTCGCGCTCGATCTCGGCAATCAAGGCGTCGTAGCCGCAGCTCTTGGACCTCACTCTGGCCTCACGTAAAAGCCGCTCCGCTTTCTCGTATTGTGAAAGGTGGAGGTTCACGACCCCTAGCCCATACGTCGCCAAGGCGACTGTTTCGCCAATCGTAGCATTCTCTTTGACGATTTCCTGCGGCAAAGTTTTAGAACCGCTGATAACAGACTCGTAAGTGGCGACCACCATGTCAAGCAACTTCTCCTTGTTCGCTATTATTTCCTCATACGCGCGCTTGTCATCCTCCAGCACAGAATCGGTGATTTTCTGTTTGATCTCGGAGGCGTCGCCGTCCAGAACCAGAAGTGGCTGAAGTGGGTCGTGTAGCGCTTTGACTTTGGCGTGATCGACTCCCGCAGCGGCGGCAAACTTCTTACGAAGCGCCTGTTCTTCGGCCTGGAGCTGTTCTGCCTGAAAGTATAAAAGCAGCGCGGTGTTGCATTGCGACAAGAGCAATTTGTCGGGAGAAACTCCGGCGACTAGCATTTTGCTGGTCATCGAGACACGAATGCTGCTGGCGGCCTTGATGTCCCCGACGGAAATACATATGGCCGCCAAGATGTCCATGGCGCTGAAGAACTCTTCGGCGAAAGGCTCCCAAGCCTCCGGGTTTGTTTTCAAGACAATCACTTCTTCGGCATTGTTGTTTTTGAGCGCGTTCGCTAATTCCTGCTCTGCCTTGGGGTCGTTGAGTTGCTTTAGATTCTCCAAATTGTCTTTATTGGCCGTCGTGCTGAGCAAGTCACCCGGCGCAAGCAACGATACGTCATGAGTTCCCATTCCCATCTTGCGATTAGCCTCCTCCTGGGCTATGAGCAAATGCGTGATCAATATTGCCTTTGAAAGCAGCGGATTCTCACGGTTGAGCTCCACCAACTTGAGCGCTATGCGCAAATCCTTCTGGATAAGATGGCCACGGTGGGCTATTCCGATCACGCGGGCCCCTTGCATCGAATCGGGCGCCGCTTTCAACACAGAAAGGTATAACGTAGCGATTTCATTATATACAAACGCGGCGTCATCCAACATGCCCAACCGCTCGTACATTTCGCCGACCTTGAGTTGGATTCCCGTGTATTCGTCCGAAAGACGGTCCATTTTCAATTCCCTGCACTCCTCGAGCGCCTCTAAGTAATGTTTCAACGCCAATTGGTAGTCCTTTTCGCCCTTGTCAGATTCCGCCCACAATCCTTTCCGCAAGATTTTAGCCACAGACGGAGGGAAGGTGTGTTTCGGCCACCACATATAGTACGCAAACGCTGTCAAAGATGCAAGGTATAAGTTGAAATGAATAAACCTTTTGAATTTGGAGGGCGGCGCCTCGTAATTAGGAAAATGCGAATAATTGTACGCCCGCGAGAACACTAGACGTCCCGGTCTGGCCCCAGGTTTTAGAGGAGGACGCCTTGTTTTGAAAAACGCCCGAAACATGTTCGACATAGTGTTGTAGAATAGGTTGGGGTTGGCTGTGGGGTTATGAGTAGACGATAAAGACCATAAGAATGATCTACATGGCTGGGTGCACGGGTGTTTGGTATTTTTGCACAGTGCCTAATATGCGAATCTACCCACCGCCACTCCAACCACCAAGTCGGGTTTCTGCCGCCAGGTTCATCTTGTGCCACGAATCCTCCTTTTGGCGAGCCCTACCATCAGTCTTCGAGGATGACCAGCTTGATTTTGTGACACCAATTCGCGTTTTCTGAACCTCTTCTAATGTAACAATTTTGGATCGACAGGAGCATCTGTGGTGCCAGAAGTCGGAAGAAACCGCAAGTTGTGGCACGCTTCACGTGTAACTAGTAACCGATCGCAAACCCATTTGATTTCTAGGTGCTTAAACTTGTACGAGACGTGCTGCGGATGCATTTAATGCGAGATTAGGTGGTCCGCGTCAATAATACATCCGAACTTGAAGTTGGGGTATGGGCAATGGAGAGGCTTCACATGATACCCTCATGGTTATTACTCTTTTTCAATATTCACAGGCTCGATAAAAACAATGTCCGGGTCAGCCATGCATGAACGCATTACATAGCATTCATATCTAGCGGAAGCTTCATTTCGAAAGGTACCTCCAGACATGTCTATAATGACCTGAAATTTCAAGCCCCGATAAACGCCACGACAAAAATAGGCGCTTGATTCTCTATCCGTTTGTATATGTCGATATTTGTGGTCAACAATTGTTTCCCATCCTACTCTTCAGCTTGGGCCGTGGCAAATTCAAATTTCGCCGGTCATCTCGGCCTATCGAGAAGCGCCTTTCAGCCTAGGCGTGAAGAATGTATCTTTTTTTCTTTTTTTCTTTCGCTTAACTCAAGTCACATCCATAAATGAACAGTGTGACCCGTTGCATCTCGGCCCGAGAAATGATCTAGTTACTTTTTGCATACTCTGGGAGAGATGATGTTTAGGACCTCCAGTATGCGCTTTTCGAACGGATATACTGGGTTATCAATAGTTCTGCTGGAGGTTTTTGCATTTTGCAGGCAGATCATACGGTGCTTGTCCATGCGTAATAGAGTCACAACGATCGTCGCTCTGCTGTTTGAGACATCTTTCCGGTCCAAAATTAGATGATACAATCGGAATGCCTCTAGATAGTAGTCATATCCTCAACAGACGTTAAAGAAGCTCCACGAACATCATACCGTTTCAAAGACCAGAAGTGTCAACTAAGAAAGCCCCTGAAAATCCTACAACATACCATATCCGTCAATTTCTTTCATGCATCAGAACTTCTCGTCCCCGGTTAGTAGCCAGGCTGGGTCCAGAACTAATTGCGCACGGCCCATCCATCTCAGATCACTCATCAGTTACGAACCCAGGCCTTCCTGCAAGCCTCACGTCGACTAAAGAATTCACAACCGTGCAGCCAGAAAGAGAAAACGACAGCCCACTCGTTGGCCGGGTGTAAAAATCTACAGCTTGGCGCTCTGGCCTTTTCCAAAAAGACAGGCAGTTCGGGCTTATCACATTTACTTTTTGCCCAACATAAATCTTTCTCACATATTCCGAGCCTCACCCAAATTGCGGCGACTTACATCGCTCTGTACATTGCAGCCGGCGCGGGTAAGTGGCTCCACTCCACTCGTACATGTAAACGACACTATATGCTGAGTAGTCCAACTCTCTCTATTCGTGCCGAATGTCCAACATATTGAGCGTTTTCAACCCTCCTTCAGGCAGGGACTTATCTGAAGAAGAGTGTATTGGCTGCACGGCGGTACAGCTGGCTGTATGTTTTGCTGGAGGCGCATATTTTCTCTCGTCGATGCCTTTCAAAGGCAAAAACGGACTAGTTGACTTGAGGAAACACCCCGTGTGGTTTCAGCGCGGTGTGCGTGGAACTGGCATAGCGCTTGTTGCATTGGCTTTCTACAGACTTGGTGAAGTTGGCCGAATCTACTTTCAGCGCAGAAATTCAGGCATTTAGGCCCTTTTACTGATGGCTCGTCGGGTGAAGACTTTTGGCACAATTTCAGCACCGAGAAGGTAGCAATGTGCAGGAATATGAAGCTTTTCATAAAGGCGGGGTTAGCTTTTTGCAAGAACGTTTCCAAGAGAATTTATACATAGGGGCACAAATACTCACATCCCGAAGGCCAAATTTGGTTCAAGGAGATACTTGGTCACGAAAGATCGTGCGGCTACATAGAAGCCAATTTACTATACATATGTATCTCTTAGGCCAGCATCATGTACCCATGGGTTGCTCTTGATCCGTTTAACTAGCCCAGACATGGCTGTGAAAATTCCTCCCGAACTTCTTCTTATAACGAGTGTTTGATTTTCCATGTTATGCTTCGCCACAATATACTGACCAAGTCCACCTTCACCAAAACACTTCGGATTTGCTTGCGGTTTGTAGTCCCGCTGCATCGGGGATAGGCCCCGCTAACTCCGGACTCGCGACGCCCATGTCAGTATTTACCTCATGGCGAGGGATATGTTTGAGGTAAACACCTCACAAGTTCCGCCAACGTGCGCTTGGCTGAAAAGAACCTCTCTAACACCAAATTTTCAAAGGACTTTGAACTTAAACAATGGGTTGACGACCAAGGAAACACCAATAATTTGCCCTTTGTGACAAGAGGGATTGGTGTGTGCAGGCCAGAGGGTTCTTTGGGCACAACTCCCGCGTCTCGAACGCTCCCTTCAAACGGAGCCACTCGTCTCTGTACAAGAGTCTTATGCATGGCAACGGCTCTATGCACTATAAAATGTCGCGATGTTATTTTAAGCTCGCAGCCCGCTACATGAGGAGCCATGCCCTTCGTAGTCGAGTTACCGTCAACACACGTTGAGACTTTTCTTGGTAGCCTGTGAAGACCGTTGACGGGGCCTCAAACATGTAAACGGCGGTAAAAATGACCACTCACAGCCCACGAGTGTTTCTGAGTAACGAGTCCAATATCCCGATGATCCGCCTGAGTCTTAACTCGGCACCGCCGCCAATTCAGCGAGCTGGCATCATACTAACCATGTAACCTGGAACATGGGCTCACAGCTCATGTATAGATTTACGTAGTTGCGCTTCATGAGGCACGTACGGCATCATACTGCATACACCTGACCCTACAGCACTGCCCCCGAATTGTTCGACAAGCGACATCACAGGGATACAATACAATGCGTTTTTATGCACTTTTTGTATGCCCAGACAAGACACAAATGAATACATAGGTGGATTTTGACGGGAGAGGGTCCAGAGTGCCGTTCTGCCCAGACACATTTTTGCTTAGCTGTTCAAGCCTCGCGTAGCTTGCGTCATTGTGTTGCGTCCATAGTGCTTGGAAAGTCGCCGCGCGCAGCATTACTGGCGCGGACGTGCGCTTTCTCAGACCAATCAATGTGCGACATGACGCCTTCCTGCATGGTGCCAGCACACTGCTTCAATAGCGCAATCTTCTGAGATCATTTTCAACAATGCCTGTCCTGCGCAAAATCTCACATATTCGCATGTCAGGTACCGTTGACTTTCATGTCTGTAGGCTGACGTATATAGGAACTTCGTTTGCTGCTTGCCGGGGTATATGCGAATTTTTCTGTCAGCTCCATATTGAAAGCCACCCACACTAATTCCTAGAATAGAGCCCACGGCAGACCTGAGAATTCGCTCCAAGCCACTCATTAAATTATTTTCAGCGTGCCCATGCATTTGCAGATCCCGCCCTCATTTTTTTGATCCCGTCTAGATTCTCCACTGGTTTGTAGCGTGCACATTCATCCCAACGTTACTAGTACCGCACCGCTATTTCCCTTCGTTTGCACTCGACGCTCGCTTAAACTTTATAGAGCTTAGCCCAAATAAGAATTCATTCTCAATTATGGATCAGCCGCAATCGATGGAGGTTTCCGAGCCAAAAAGCAATACCGGCCCGCCGCTGCGCAGAGGCCCCTACGACGAACATGACCCGTTCCGCCAAAACACATTGGACTTGAAATATCCATTTCCACAATCACATCTCTTCCCACCGAGCCTGTCGATCCGCAGCGAGCCGCCGAAAAGCACAGGCCCGTTTCTGGAGGCGCCGTCAATTCACGATCACAGTCAGCGCTACACGCCGCAAGAGTACGTGACGCTGGCGCGAGAAATCGACGAGAAAAGGTATAAGGGTCAATTCCATTATCCCTCCGGCGCCGGCCAGGCAAGCGTGAGCCACCTTAGCAATGCCTTGCATCCTCCGGGGATTAATTTATACAACGGGAGCGGCGCGGGCGCCGGCTCCTTCCGCGGGCTCATTATCCCGCCGTCGGTGAACCACAACATGGCAAAACCAGCCGAGGAAAAGCTAGTCACGCCGATCCCGCCGTTGCATGTGCAGCAAGAAAACTCCAGAAAGGAGGAGCTCGAGCTTAGCGCCGACGGCGAGAACGTGGTCCGAAGCAAATGTTCGCGCTGCAAAAAAGAGTTTGTGCAGCGCTTGGTGAAGCCGGCGGAAACGGGCAAGGTAAAGAGCAACGAGCCCAAGGTATATAAGTTGTGTTTCCACTGCCGTGATTTGCAGCGCCAGCGATCGCGCAGGTGGCAGAAAAAGACTAAGGACAAGGAAGGTGCATGTCGCCGCTGTGGCAGCGAGATTCCATTGGACCAGCAGAAGTTCGTATTGTGCCCGCAGTGCAGGAAGTCGCTACGCCTAAGAAAGGCCAACCGCGCCGCGCAAGGTCGATGCGTGCATTGCTCGGGCCCGATCGAGGCGCTGATTGTGAAGGACGACTCGCTCGATGTTGAGTCTTCGGAAGAACCTGACGGCCGCCGACCACTGGAGCCTGGTGCGTTCAAAGTATGTCAACGATGTCGTGAGAATGATAAGATCCGGCGCACAAACTTGGAGCGTATGGGTAACTGCAATCGGTGCGCAAAGGCCTTGACGCCCGATGAACATGGCAAGCATAAAGTGTGTTTCACATGCCGCCAGAAGAAAAAGAAGCTGAGCAGTATCAGTGCGTTTAACCCAGACAGCGTCAACGATGGCCAGTCCGCACCAGCACCACCGCTACAATCTTCGCTGCTCCTTCACGGGCCCCAGCACTTGCAGCCTCGTCACCACCTACAGAACACTATGCATGGCCCACAGCCAGGGCAGCAGATGCCCGAAATGGCGCCGAATGTGATGATGCCACTGATGTCGTTCATGCCCATGGAGCAGGGCGGTATGCTCATGCATCCAGGCATGGGCGGGTACGCGCCGCCACAGGACCATATGGCATATGGGCAAATGCAGCCCATGCCCCAAGCCGCGGGCGACATGTATAAACCCCCGCAACTCCCGCATTTGCAGCCACACATGGATCAAGGTTATCAGCAGTATATTGGCTACCCCCATGTGGGCCGCAACGGGCTTCATTACTCCAACAGCCGCATGTAAAGGCTCAGTAGACTTTACTTTATCAATGAACATTCCCACTCCGACCCATGTGTAAGGCGTAAGCGCGCACACTTACAACGCAAGTGTCATGCCGCAGGCCCATGCATGTTTTACACTAAGCTTTTTTGCTGTGGATCTTAACGTAAGAACACCTTATTGGTCTACACCCATTTAGTTCGAACGGTGGCTGCAAAAACTTGCGTCATATTCACGGCCGCCAAAACCTCAAGCAGGCAGTCCAGAAAGGCCAGTAGAAATGTAAATGCTTAGACTTGCCATACGAGTCTACGGATTTGATCCGACAAGGTGAGTGATCGTACCGTTGGATGATCTAAAAGTGATCGAGTCATATACTAAAACTCTTGTCAATTTGGCATGAATTTGTGTTGGAAAACTTTACTTTCAATGTACGTTGCACTGATGCACATCAGGAGCCGCATAGTCATAAGCAGCGGGATCAGCACACTTGCTCCGCCATGATTTTTTTTTCTTTTTTGCAAGCGAATTCCCGGGCTTCACGCAAGGACCGAATTTTGCGCTTTTTGTTCAAACCACGTAAGATTGTTAGACGATCAAAGGATTCTTTGATGATTCTTCAAGGCGCGACATTTTCATGCGCGCTCAGCGTAAAGCAACATGCTACTCGAACCGCATAAGCGACACACGACAGATGCTCAAATAAGGGTCACACAGTACGCGATGAGATGAATTGGTTGGGCAATGAAAGTTATTCTTTGATAACATTGAGCCCACAAATAAAGACAGGTGGGATCTCGTTGCGTGTCCCAGCTCCGCCCCGTACTGTATCGGCTAGCGGTCCCATCTGCAGGAACGTGCCTTCTGCAGTTACCCAGACGAGCAGCATTGAGTTAAACCACAACAATGAGGATTTAGTCTTGGCGCTCTATTATGAAATTAACCTATGAAACTGCAATTTTAGCCGGAACGCCCTTTGGTATCCACTAGCTACCGAGCCAGGGACAATATTGCATGCCTTGAGAGACCACGAACAGTGTCATATTGGAGTGCATATGTAATCAGCAAAGATGTATTTAGAATAAGTATAAACATTGCCTAAGGAGTACCAGAAAACCCCCGCTAGCATAGAGCAAACTGGAATTTCTAAACCGGAAAAAATTCTGACGAGTACGGCCTCACCTCTCATCAACGGATGGCGCCATGCGCGACGGATATGAAGGGCCAAACACACCTTGCATAGGGCCCAAGCAGCACTGGAAGCCTGAAACCGGCCTGAGAAACCTGCCGCCAGCAACTCTTCACACACCGCAAGAGAC
>JAKTYQ010000346.1:0-11482 GCA_030674525.1 Metschnikowia chrysoperlae
TGGTGGATGGCATAAGGTGTGGTTTACTGAAAGCGTCTTGCGTGAGCAAATGACGCGGCAGCTCAACAAAGTGCACTCTCGGGAGGTGAAAAAGATGAAAGCTGAGTTAAAGAGCACGACGATACTTTGGCGACTGTTAAAGATATGGGGCGAAAAATAAGACGTGACGAATCTGAGCTGGGTGTGGATTCTCATGATGAGCCCAAATGCTAAAATACAGAGTTGAATGCACATATCGCTAAAGAGATGATTACAGCAAGTGACGGAAACAGACCTGAATCATGACCTACAGTGCAAGTCGATCAGTATAGTACTTGATGAATGGAAGTTTTTCACTCCAGTTTAGAATACCATGAATCTTCACACAGATGGAATCATAAATTATGATACGCTGGACATCATCTCGAATAAACAATCGTTTCGATGGGGGATTGTAGAAAACAAGGAGAAATTCGGACTGAACGACTCGCCGAAGCGTTTCGAAGCCCGCGCCTACCAACAGCTTCGTACTTCCGTGAAATACGAATGTACAGACAACGATCATCCTCTTATACTCTAAATTTCACCGATTCAACAGATTCAGTTCATCGAAGAGATCTTTCAGGCCATAAAGACTTTCTGTAGCAATGAGCAACGCACCATATCGCCATACGTAGCATGGTCTGACATGGCTTGAACTTCCTGGTGAAACGCAACTCGACACTATTATATCATCTTATTATTTATGGATGTGTGTTACATTCTGGAAGTGCTCTCTCGAAAATACAAACAGATCTTGTGCCGACTTCCGTGCAAAGAGTAAACTCATTTAAACGCTTGTTCAACCACAAATCTTGTAAACAAAACAAGTTGTATAATCACATCGCACTGTGTTCCAGGGCGGTCTTCATCATAACAATCGTCGAATTAATGCAAAGAGTGCAAGCAATGCAAAATTACTGCAAAGAAGATTGCTATTGTTTGCAGAGTTCCTGGCATCGACCGTGAGAGCGAAGGGGCTTTCGTACAAAGCAAGTATGAGACTAAGCAGGCCCGTTTCATCCTAGATAGCGTTTTTTTGATCCAGGCGGACCGCAGAACTAGTGATTCACGGAGGCAAATCATTTTTTGAACAATCTAGAAGCCTTTGGAATGATTGTACCGTCGATTATCACACAAGGAAGTTGTGCAATGGTAAACCTGAGCAAATGGAAAGTTTTCGAATCGAAGATAACGAAAGAGGCCCTTCTAATGGACTACCAATTCACGCCATCAATGAAAGTTTGATTGGTGCTTGGAAGTGCTTTTTCAAATTCGTTTCAGATTCGCCGTCAAATAGACAAGAACTTAAAATCATAGTAGCAGCGTCTTTTCTACGCCTTCTGAGCTTTTTACACCCAAAATCACTACACTTGACCGTAAATACCATCTCAAATATCTTTTCCGTGCATTATCTATCTATCTACAAACTACATGATACCCCAGACATCCTCACAGCCATGACAGAACTTCAGGCATGCGACCGACGCCGAAAGCGGGTAGTCGGAAAGACCGATTTTCTCGTCCACGTACTCGTCGGCAAACGTATCCTGGCCACGGGCCATGGCACCGACAAACACGCATATACTCTCGTCCTCGGCCAACGTCTCCACGTAGTCCTGCACACGGCGGATCTTGGCGTCAAACGACAACGTCACCTTGCGGCACTTTGTAGGGAGGTGGTCGGTAATTGGGTTCTTGACCACTTTCAACAACTTCTCCTCGGAATTCACCGACCGGATGCTAAGCTTATGCAATAGCTGTACCATCAAGCCCGAAAACCGCTTGAATGTCCGCGGAATACGTACACTGGGGTTGACTTCAATCAAGACGCCGCGCGCGGTATGGATGAACACCTGTAAGCGGCCAGCCTTGTTGATGGGCGAGTCCAAAAGCGTCAAAAGGCACTGGTGCGTGATATCGGGCCTGGCCTCGGCGATATCGCGGCCCATCTTGCGCAACAAGCCCTGATGGTCGTCACAGTTCAAGAGAGCATACTTGTCGCCTCCTGCACCACCTGTGCTGATCTTGTGTGTCTCCAAGCATGCCTGTGAAAGCACCACCACCATGCGCTTGGTGTCTTTGTCCTTAGAGGTCAAAACTTGCGGCCGTGCGGGCACAAATGATGCTGGAGGCGGCGCCGGCTGGTCTGCGGACCGCGTGTCTTCATTCGCCTTGCTATCAGACATGCTAGATATGTGATTTGTGTGGGATTATGGTCGATTCAGACTTATTTCAGGACCTTGCGATGCGTGGTGATGCGTTGCACTCAGGTTTTTTTCGCGCATTAAACCCGCCCTCGGATTTGGAACGTTGTGCATTGTGAGTCACGTGGGACCCTCGGGATTGGTGATGCGGGAGTGCATAAAGAGTCTCGTGTTGCGCTTTCGGCACTGCTTTGCCTCATTGGACGCAATTGCCCTACCCCGGATCTCGCCGCGCTCTGCGCTTCCATCACCCTGCCACTATAGACGTGTCTGATAATCTCTTAATGGTCCATATACCGAGCCATATTGGTGGGCTTTTGTGTTTTCGCTTGTAAGCTATAATTCGGGACGTATTCTGGTGCTTCAGTGAATTGATAAGCTTGTATTAGTACAAATTTTGACGCGTGTTTCACCTTGCCGCTTAACCCAAAAACGACACCCACAATTGGCCACACAAGACCGTCTTTTTGATGCATTTTTTGCTATAAAACCATAAGAAAACCATGTCTGACTCAAGCTTTGACGATGACGATGATCCTTTGCTTATGCAGCTTGTGCAGGCGACGCAAAGGCCGGCCCCAGCCGTACAAAACAGGTCAAATGTCATGATTCCCGAAAATTCACAGAATCTCGGCGTTTCAGCAAACCCAGCAAACTATCAGCTGCAGCTTTTCAGTGCCCAGGGCGAAATATCGATTTTGCGTGCCCAGCTTGAGCTGCTTCAGAACCAGCGCGCGGCGGAAATCGCCCTGTTACGAGCCGAGGCCAAGAATGCCCAAAGCTCGGCCCAGGAACACGTGGCTGTGTTGAAACAGACGGTGGATAAGTTGGAAGACGAGAAAAAGTTTTTGGGCAACGAGATCCGGTCTCTTAGCGCGGTGAAACGGAGAAAAGTGGCTGAAAATGGCACTCAAATCGCTAGTAACACCGACCTCCATGGCCGGTCTGATCTAGCAAACGGGGCCTCAAATGACCACGGATCAGACCCCAGAAAGTCCTTACAAAAACCTCTAGCCGTAGGAGGTGGCGCTCGTATCCAATTGCAAGATGACTGGTCTCAGCTTACATACCATTTGTGGCACTATACAATAAACGGCTCAGACCGCACTTCCATGGCGTTTTTGTCGAAAATTTGCACAGAATGCACGGTCGAAGCGGACGGAAAGCTCACGGTGCCGGCGAACACGCCCCTACTGGCATGTCTTTGGGACACGCTACTCGAAGTTAAACACCTTCGATTGGATATGCTCGTCCTGCATATATGCACCATGCTTTTGGCGCTAATATCTGAGCTTTTACGCCTTCATGAAGCGAACGTTCCCGGAATTTTGGTTTCCGTTCCATTTCTCATCTCGATAGTGCATGCCACAATTACGTTCAAGCCGTCCGCAGTGACGGAGGCCTTGGCAAAAACACTCGTTTCATCCTTTAGCAAGATCCTGCAGAACTTTGTGTTTGTGCTACACCTCAACGATGAGGAGGACGAAGCGTTTTCAACACATAGTACTGTGCCTTACCAGCGGCGGCTAATTGAGAATTTCATACTCATATCGGCATTAGACGTGCTTGAGAATGCCGCCGTGGTGTCTACCCAGTTTGGGCCCGAGTTCTGCCGCGATTTGTGAAATCTGGGCACCCTAGATCTCTCGCTTTTGCAACAGATCTTACCGGAAAACACAGAACGGTTTATTTCGCTGGTGCAGATCAATTTGGTGTCGAGCTTTGTCGAGATGTTGTCTGCGGCCGTGTATGAGGACTATTTCTGCACCACGAACGAGCGGTTGAACCTGCTGATCGTGAAATCACTATTCAAAGTGTTTATTATTGATATTGGAATCAAGGAAGATTTCATGTTCTATGGTCTAAATAGGATTTTGGGCAACAATCTTGATTTCGAAAAAATCAGCCACGCGATACCGAGCGAGCCCAAAAAAGTGTTCAACAAATTGCTCGTTTCGATGCCGTATCCTATCAAAAAGACAGAGTTGAGCAGAAAAGAGAAATTCCATTTGACGCTAAATCACGATTGCCACCTCTTGAATTTGCGCGTGCGCATAGTTAAGTTATTGGAGGCGATCGTTGTTTCGAACAAAATGGATCTTTTGAACCTGAAGGAAAACATCAAACTGATCGTGCGTATAATTGGGTACGAGCAAAATCACGTCATCCATCAGCCACGGTACGAGTTGATATACATGAGACTTTCGATCATTGCGGTATTTGTGCGCATTTTCTACTATATCATAGACGAGCAAAAAAACATCAACACATTGATTTACCCGGAAACGCTTTATGAGATCTTTGTTGTGCTTCTGCGAATAGCGTTTGCGTCGGACTCGCTATCTTTTGAAGCACACGAACTCCTCCTCCAGATCAGAGCAAAAGGCGTGACGGCTATGGGTGTTTTCAACAAAAGTTGCGAGTTTCGCAGCCGAGAAATCGCGCATTTCGATCTCTACAGCTCGAATCCAGAGAAGTATATCGAGTTGGCCGGGATAGAAGGCGATTTTGCGAATGGGCTAGAGTTTCCGTATGAGCTGGACACGATTGAACTTGCACGGGAGATTTTGAGTGTTTGCGTAAACCACGATGAAGCAGACAACTTATACTACAACATGAATAAGGAGACCCAAACGTGAGTGAGAGAAAATGACCCCATTCCCAAACTTTTGGGCTTCTTCATACTAGTCTAGGGAGCAAAAGTCAGTTTGCCCAAATGCGTGATGGTTTGTGAAAAGAACATGTTGGGATTTCATTTGCGAGGATCTTCAGATGTAAAATCCCTCGAAATTTCGTATAAAGAGAATGGCTTCTCATGTCATTCGCCCTTAACTTTGAAACGCATTTCTGATGGAGTTGAACTAATCTTGGCTTTCCAGTCGAAATGCTAAGTCGCTCCAGAATAGTATATTTAATGGCGAGATAATGAAATGACGTTGAGTCTCGAAAAACATCACTTTTTCCACACCGTATATGCCTCAACTGGAACTATGATGGCCAAAAACAATCCCCGGAAAAGAGGATTTATCATGAATAGGGCACTTGTCTAAGACGCAAATCTGTCCCTAAGCACACCACCGAGATCTGGATGCCTTTTTTCCCAAGGCCTGGTGTGCTATCTGATAGCCTGAAAACTTCACCCTTTTTTTTTCTTGATACATTTGATTCAGGATCGGGAGCCAGAATTGCTTACCTAGCTCTCTGTTAGGTGTTCTACTTAGGGTTAGGGGACTACAAGTATTGCCAGGCAATGCACCTCCTATTGCCTTGACGCCAGAGGGGCTTATCCTCGAAGTGTGGCTAGCGAGGCACGAACTAGAGCTGGTCAAGCATTAAACAATGAAAAGGCAGCACACAATGGTGGCTTCCTTGGCCAGGATAGGCCTTGGCTTTCCCTCTGAACTGAATTAATTAGCCAGACTGGTTCCATCGAAGATCTACATACTAAGTTTATTTTCAGATACCTTACTTACTACAGACCTCAGCCGATAGTTAGAACCTGACATTCTCCACGGAATCTTATATGGTCATAAAATGAGCACTGCTCCAAGTCATTCAGTAATGTTTATCCATATTTCCGTATAATTAGTAAAAGTTTATGGAATATCTACAGTTTTTCACCTTGCATCGGTTGTAAACAGCTGTCGCTCATAAGCCCGAGTCACGTTTGTTTCAAAATAATCACGTGTTGTGAAAGTCAGGGCAAAACGTGACATAGATGATACCAGCCGTTGTAGCATTAAAGAACTTCAATACAGCATCAAGGTTGGTGAGGATTTTCGCCCCATAGGCAAGAAAGTATGTGTTTTTTTGCCAAGTAACATTGAAAATGATATTTATATATGAATTTATTCCACCACAGTTGCTTTTCGGGTCTACAGCTTCTATTCCTTACTCCATGCCTCAATCCAATTCAAGCATTTGCCATCCAGGAAGAGTTGGTCCTTGGTTGGGAAGCAACAGCTTTTACACAAGCAGTTTAATTCTCAAAGGCTACTTACTCTCGAATGATGATAAATTTCAGGCTATTTTACAGTGAAATTTGGGCATTATGATATGTGTAAGGATGAGGCAGCAATGGGAACTTATCGCAAACCAATTCGAAATACGGCCAAGTCCTGTAAGAATCGAAAATCGAGCAAATTCCAATTCGTAGTGATATGCACGGAGAATACAGTTTGACCGGCTTGAAAAAGCCATCATTCGAACACTTTACCTGTTCGAGTGATACAAAAATATTACAAGTAAATGCTTTCAAACCACTTTCGTGCTATATATGAAGGGCGGGGTCCAGTTTCTGATTCCTGCCAAAACAGAGTTAATTTAAATAAGCTTAATTTGTGAGGGTGTCGTATGATGTCTTGGAACATGATCAATAAAGTTTATTCATGATTTTCCTCGAGAGTCACTTAGTACCCTGATCTCTTCTAATGACATCAAAACGATACAAGAAACACTAAGAAAGACAATTTACAGTACCCCTCCTCGACTGATTCATGCATTCCCACTCCCGCACCCGTCATCACCCTCAAAACTACAACTGGTCTTCTTCAAATGGATGATGTATTAATTACACTAGAATGACAAACGGAAGTTTAAGCGGAGTCAGCCTTGATGGAGGTCTGGAAACCGTTGTTGAATCTTCTCGACACGTGCTTCAAGTAAGACATTCTGCCGGTACCGGTAGTTCTTCTTCTCTTGGCCTTCAAAGCCCAGTTGTGGGATCTCATCTTGGCAGCAGGGTAACCGCAAGAAGAACAGGTCTTCTTCTGAGCGTGGAACGAACGACGGCCACATCTCTTACACAAAACGTGAGACTTGTTGTGTCTCTTTCCCATAGATGGCGTACCCTCTGGAATTTAGTTAGTAAATGTGACTTTTCATAAGGTAAGGTGGAAATGGACATGGACATTCAACATGGTGAGCTAACGTGATCAGTTTCCGTGCTAACTCGATGAAATTTGGGATTTCACAATCAGAATGGATTCATAGGCACTGTGTTATCCCATGCACATGATACGTCGTTATTGGCACGAGATCTGTGTGGGTTTGTCTGCCTCTTTGAAACTTTAGCGATTGCGATGGGCCTTTTTAGGCCTTCGGATACCTTTTCAACAGGTATCAAACAGGTCATTCACGCAGCAGGTACATCCATGTCACGTATTCCGGGGGGTCCGCATGTTCAGCTGGACGGTGGTTCAAGGGTCTTTACATACTACCCATTTTTGCTGTTGTTTATTGATGAAGATTCAAGTAAGTGTGTGAAAAAATCTCACCGCTAATGTAGCCTGTGCGACGGTGGGAAAAATTTGCCCGGTTCTGCATGAGCGCAATCGGCGCGCGCACGTGACCTGAGGGCACAAGCCCTAAGCTTGATTTTGCGCGCGCGCAAAAAAAAAGCCGAAACGGAATTTCAATGCAGACGCAATATGCACTACTGCGTAGATGCTCCCGCAAATTGCGATCTGACTGGTTGACATGATAAAAACAGCTGAACACGATTTAAAGGACAGAAGTTTGGAAAAAAGAAGATGCTATGCGCAAGCCCGGAATCGAACCGGGGGCCCAACGATGGCAACGTTGGATTTTACCACTAAACCACTTGCGCTTGATGTTTTCAGTACTTGTCTAAGAGTGATGAGTGCAACAGACTGACGGATCTTGCATTATCACACCTTTCCAAAGGCTGCACTTAAAAATTTCAATAATCTTGTAGCCCATTCTGTAGGTTATAATGGATTGAGGCACTAGAATTAATGTCACAGAAATTGTGACTCACACACCCGTGCTAGAGCAGATATGGTCATTCACGGAATATCAGATACCTCATGATCTTCAAAGACGCGTTCTGAGGGGTGTTTTGGGTGTAAATAGATATTATTCTTCGGAAAAACATCTCGAGAAGTAGAAGCCTCTGATAGATTCTTTGAAAATCAAATTCACCGAATTTCATATGCCGTAACGGTCGGCTCGGCAAGCCTAGAGTCAAATACGTCATGGCAAACTGAAACCTGTTGAAAACTACACCAGAAAAGAGGAATCGTGGTTAGAATTCTGCTATTCAATTTGAATAACGTCAAAAACCACGCGAAAAAAGAAAAGCTTGTAAAACAGCGACCGGAATTCAATTTCTATGCTTAACAGCCACGACACTTCGGATCACGTGATCCCACGTTTTCTTTGGAAGCTGAGTTTATGACCCGGCACTAGAAAAATTCGGATTTATCAAGCACCTTTTTCCTTGGGAAGAGCATTTAAATGGAG
Source organism: Metschnikowia chrysoperlae (assembly GCA_030674525.1). Lineage (NCBI taxonomy): Eukaryota > Fungi > Ascomycota > Pichiomycetes > Serinales > Metschnikowiaceae > Metschnikowia > Metschnikowia chrysoperlae. The sequence continues at coordinate 8,490 of JAKTYQ010000346.1, forward strand.
AGCAATCCCCTAGGTCTGGCTTTGCAAAGAAAATATGTTAGTCTCTGGTATGTCATGAAGTGACTACTTGCTGCTAAAGCGTCAATTGCAATCCCTATGCGGGTAGTCATGTAAAATGATTTGGTCTGCAAAGTCGAGTCAGTAAACTGCTCTCTTTTCTTCTGGAATTATAAAGAAAATTCACCACATAGTTCACCATACTCGGCATTGGATTGTTGTAGAAGCAGGAAAAAGTGAACCGTGCTCATGTTAGACTTAACACGGTCCGCATACACGAAATCCAGATATGAGGGGGATGAATAGGCACACAAAACCACATCAGAATGAGCATTTCCAGCTCGAGGCAAATTTATCCACAAACTTAACACATGACGATACAATTTCGGAGACTCCAATTGCATTTCCAAAACTCAATTTCGTCTTTTTCCCTCAGCAATCAGAATCGGCAGATGAGGCATCTGAAGGGGAAATGCGTCACCGCTTAATCCAGTCGGGTGTAGTATTATACGCATGATTCTGGTCTGGTGCCCCCGAATACCAAAAAATACCTTGATCTGCTTACTAGTCTGTTCTGCAAATGAAATTATAAAAGAAAGGCGGGTTTCGCTTCAAATTTATTTTTCCTCTTTCCCTATTTTCCTCTTCAAGCACTGACTCTTAGACGACTCCGATATTGTTATACTGGAGAATTCTAAAACAGCCGACCTTGACGAGAACACCCGAAGCTACCACTAGCTCCCCACCAAACCAAAAACAGTGAAGAAACAAGAACAAAAAGAAAAAGGAACAGAAAACCAAACACAAAAACAAATACCAAAAAAGAATCAAAATTAAACAAAACCCAAAGAACAAACAAACACATTGCCATGATATCTGTTCTTGGCCTCCATGCCAACAAAAAGGCATTCACCCACCCAATTGTGCGCTTCAGGCCCTTTGAAGAGACGAAATTCCTTTCTCACCAAATTCACCAACGAAAAGTCGAAACGACAAAAGGGAGCTTCAGGTTCTCTGCCTCAACTCATGACACTTTCGTTACTGCATTTAAAAGCACAATTCAGGAGGAAAAAGGCGAGATTTTGAGTGGAGAGGAAACGGCAGAGAGCGGAGATGAAAACATCGAAAAGCCCAAAATTGAGTATGCTGAAGCAGAAAACACTACATCCGACGAAGAAATCGAGACGAAGTATCATTCATCAGAATCTAGTATGCTGCTGATGATTGTTGGTTTTCTGACACTCGTCAAAGCGCGCGCAGCGTTATTGTGCATGATCAAGGCGCCCGCGGAATTAGGGTATGGCATGTTACGGCCCGGGAAAAACTGCATAAAATATGCATTGCAAAAAGCTGCTTCGGGTTTGCCCACCAATACAGATGACGCTGATCCTTGTGGCCCTCCAATGAATCGATTTGGAGTGATGGAGCTTTCAGCAGAGAGCAGATTGCAAAAAATCAAAAAATGGCTCATGCACGACGCTCTGCCGCCTTCGAGCCGCAGCTCTGACGCCTACATTGAGAAATGGTTGCAAAACCTGCACAGAGCACGCGGGCCAGCCAACTCAAATGCAGGCGGTGACAGCGCATGCATTACCAGCGTCGAGAAAGTCATATCTTCGACAGAACTATATGAGCCCCAGGAATGTCCACAAGATCCAGATTCGGACGACGATGAGCTCATGGCAATCTATGCAACGGACGTAGCTTACTACAAACACAACCGCCCGCATCTGGCCATCTCGGGCACTTTTTCAGAACAGCCACTCGCTGGCTTTCCTGTCTCAAAAGAGCACACTATGGAATACGGAATTCCACATGAGACCATGGTTTTCAAAGCGTATTCGGCATTTGACTGCATGGCGGAGCATTTGCCTGCTCCCCATTTTGACTTTCAGTGGAGGCAGCTTTTCTCGAGGCCCCGCAAAAGCTATTCTGCGCCCTGCGGTGAGATTTTCATGCTTGAACAAGAAGATCAAGAGTCAGACTCGGATTTGGCCGATTGGTTGGCGGAAAGCCACTACAACGAGACATTGGAACGACCTTCAGAAGCATATTTCTTGGACACTGCAGACACTGGCAATTCGTTCAATGAATGGGTAAGAATTAAGAAGCAATCCCGGTTGATATTTTTACCACTTGACCTCAGCTCGGAAGAAGACTCGTGGTTTTCCGGATTGAATAAGAAACAGGAGAACGGAGCCGAAGATTTAATGAGCCTTGAATCGGAAGAAAACAAGGTTCTCAATGTGGACTCTAGCTTGTTGTTGCCGCCGAATAACGGTATGGACGCTGAACTGAACTCTATGGGCATGATTCCTGTCGCGGTAGAATCCGCAGCCTAGCTAAAGTTGTTTTTATATTTTCAAATATTTATTGTGTTTTATGATGATCTATTTTGGATGGTTTTTGATGGTACTTGTTTGAGTAACATTCACCTATTGTAGAAGCACTGGCACTGGTCTAATTGGATACTACAGATTGAGTAGGAATTCAAATACTTCGCACAATGGAATCAAACAATCACACACTTGGCATGACTTTGTAGGATTTTCGGCTGAGCGGAATAAGAAATGAAGAAATTGTTCAGAAGACTCTCGAATCTCAGTGCCACGAGTGTTGATATGTCATACATGTACTGAAGGAAAACAGGGGTATCCTGCGGTCCCAAAATCAGAGACGTTCGGCTCAGAGGGATATCGGTAACAAAACAGAGTTTCAGCATAAATTGAGATGAGCTCGAGATACCTAAGATCCACTCGGAGTACGAAAAGGAAAGAATCTATTCAGAAAATAAAAACTGAACATGTCGATGCTTTGAATAAGAACAATGCAGTGATACTTTTAGGCAATGTAGCTCTCTTAAAGATGAGTTTGAGTACACTCGCATGAAAGAGGATTCAAGAACATTCGCGGCCAGAAATGGTTTGAAGTCACTTCCATCTCATTTCATATAAACCAGATTTGGGTGTTTTCCAGAAAACAGTCTCTTTTTTTCC
>JAKTYQ010000347.1:0-11459 GCA_030674525.1 Metschnikowia chrysoperlae
ACTATCCGAACCCACACTACCCAGGCTGGTCCTACTATGATAAGTTCAGAAGAACAAAAGACTAATTTCTCATACCAGACGTACCATTTTCTTTTCTCTTTTCTTTTTTTTTCTCTTCTTTTTTTTTTGTTTTATAATTGGGCTGCACCGAATGCAAAGAGCCAGAACAGGACAGTCTTTAAATATATACGTTCTCGATCAAAGCGGGCACGAGAATGTTCGCCTAGTCCTGTGTTTATGTGTGGCTGGCCCCAAAGCGCAGACCGGGGCCCGCGATCAGGTCAGATCGCCTGGTTCCCCAGAAAAATGTATTTACCCGATTCGCCGGTTCCAGATATCCATGAGTGTATCATGTGATATAAAAAGAGTGAATTGAAAACAAATAAGCGTCGAATTTCTAGCAGAAGGTTTTTTTCCCCAAAATCTCTGCTTTTCGTGATACTCTAATTATCCCATCGCCTGTCATTACCGACCTGACTGTCTCCAGGGCGCTTTTTCGCTCCACTCGCAGATTTTGGCGTCACCTGCGCTGCCTGCCCCATTGTTCCAAACTCCACTAATCAACAACATAAACAGGGTCCGAGAAACCACCAAATTTGCACGAGATCGAAACCAGATTCCGCAAAGCCAACTCCGCTTTTTCCTTGACCCTACAATAAACCAAGACTCGTTTATTTTTTTATCTGAATCGGTCTCGTTTGAACTCGTCTTTTTGCTGGCGCGCTGAACCCCGCCCCGAACACCCCAAAGCGCCTCGGAGTTTGATCCCGAACCCGATTTTCCCCACATGAAGGATATTTTGAAGAATATTTTCCATAACCCAGGGTTCCGGGGCCTGGACCCGCACGTGCATCTACGGCCACAACACTCTGTGCTGCCATGTGAGACGCCAGATTCACTAGAAATAGGCGCCGGGAGCGAAAACCCGCCGGAAACAGCGGAAACTACGACTAGAATTGCACCCCTTCCGGCCCCCAAATCGACACACGCCCTTCTGATGCTTACGCCCGTCATGCAAGAGCAACTAGACCTACGGCTCGCGTCCGCAGAGAATCCTACCGTGGTGATGGAGCTTGATTTGGACTGCAATCTCATATACGTGAGCAAATCATGGGAGCAGCTAGTGGGCACATCTGTCAAAAAGATCCTTCATAAGCCGATTGCTAACATTCTCATCGGGTCCAGCGACGCGGACTTGTCAATATTCAACGACGCCGTGGCGCAGATGATTGCAGATAATGCCTCATACAAAGTCAAATTTGTCACGGCAACAAACGACGTGGAAGACACGCTGGGAATGCAGCTCGCACCCATGGAGGCGGCAGAGCTCCAAAAGAGCCCCGACCACGGCCAATTTCTGGGCCGCGACGCGTTTGTACATGATTTTACGCTTACAGATCCCGTTGCAGGCACGGATTTGGACCTGGCGTCGACAACAAGCTCCAAATTATCGAACAACGGCGACGTAATTGAACTAGAAGCACAGGGAATCGTGATCGTGTCGTCAACAACCAAACTACCGACACACACGATCTGGACTGTGCGCCCGTTCGTGCACCTAGACCTTGACCTCACAATCCCGTCTACGTTAGTGGATTTGCTTGGCTTTGGCGCCGAGATCTTCGAAGGTTTTCTCGTCAGTCTACGCGAGTCAGGCATCATAGACGAGAACTTTGTGCCGGAGCCAAAACTGGTGTTGTGCCGGATCTGCGAGACCAACTTCCCCGCTTGGTTTATCGAGAAACACAGCGACCTTTGCTTACTCGAGCACAAAGTAGAGGAGGAGGTGCAGTTTTGCCACGACTCGATTGCAGAACAGCGCGAGCTTATACTCCACCTTTCGGAATCGCTCTGGTTCCAGCAATGTGACACTGGCAGCGGGCCCGCCACGCCGAGTTCTTCCACAAGCTCCTTGTCTTCGTCGTCCATGTTTGCGCTAGAGTACAAAGGGATTCCCCTCCCGTTTGTTCCCGGGCCCGAGGAACATTATGCACTGAGACTGTCTTCGCTATTGACAAGACAACTGGCATCGTCCCTGTCTTTTCGCCAGTCGCGCAAGTTTCCCTTTGGTATCTTGCAAAAGTTGGTAGATTTCTGCGACGAGTCGCTTCTCATCAATGCCGCCGAAAGACTGGAGACAACGGGTGCTTTTGAGTTCTCCCCCAACACCCAGGAGGCGATGCGAACGGTCATGAACTGGCCTTCCTTGGAGACCTCCGACCCAGCGATTCGCGCAATGGTCGAGGACACCAAGTTTTTGGTGACGGAAAAGGTCGACAACATGTCTCGTTTGCTCAATATTCTCCAATATTCAGACAAGATCAAGCAGGAAGTAGACGAGTTGGTCTTGCAGTCTGTGGCAGATACTGTGGCAATGATTCGCGAAAAGACACGGCAACAAGAGGTTGCAGCCATGGTCCTGAGGCCTCACTTCCTGCGCAACCTGCGATCTAGCGAGAACGCGTCCCCTCTGTATTTGAGGGAGACTTGGGACCAGCAAGTTAAAGAGGCTTCATTACCGTTGCTGCACGAATCTCCAGCCACCGCGCTACATGCTCTGAGCCCACCAACACGGCCGATGCAGAACATACATTCGCCACAGCCATCCCGCATCAGGAGCCCAACAAGTCGGATTTTGGGGGAAGAATATCAACAGGCCGCGGAGTTGAGTAGACCTCTACAGAGCTTCACTCCACAAGACCTCTTGACTGGCTCTTCTGATTTGCTTGATAGCAGAGTCAATAGCAGAGTCGATAGCAGAGCGTCTTTGTCGCCCAACACATCCGTGGCGAACCTTCCACTTAGAGGTGTCACCAGTTCGATGGAAGGCTTGGCTTTGGGCTTCAAATCACCGGAAGATTCCTCCTTGCACTCATCTGTTTCGTCACCACGGCTTCACTTGTCGCCTGCACCCTACGTGGAAAAGCCAGGCTTATCTGCTCTCCAAAGAAACACCAACGTGCCTTGCAATCGGAATCTGACGCCCCGTCCTCTAAGTGGAGAATACGGCGCATCTCCAATAAGGAAGTCTGGGAATCGGGCCCGTTCTTCGTCTAATTTGCTGCTCCCGCCTCTGGCCAACCCTGATTTACAGACGTCCACAGTTCCATCAATGACGAATCTCTCGTCAACGACTCCAAATTCGGCCCCAAGGGGCTCTTTTTCCTCTATCCGGCCCCCGCTCTCGCCATTATTAGTTTCGCAACCCACACAAAAGGCCGCGACAGGTGGTATCAAAGATTACGAGATTCTTAAGGCCATCAGTAAGGGTGCTTACGGATCGGTCTTCTTAGCCAAGCGCAGACTCACAGGTGACTACGTTGCTATCAAATGCTTGAAGAAGGGAGACATGATCGCAAAGAACCAAGTTTTGAATGTACGAGCAGAAAGGGCGGTTATGATGAAACAGACGGACTCGCCATACGTGGCTCAGCTTCATTGCAGTTTTCAGACCAAAGATTACCTATATCTTGTCATGGAATACTTGAATGGTGGCGATTGCGCCACTCTCTTGAAAATGCTAGGTACTCTTGGAGACAAATGGGCCAAGCGATATATTGCCGAGGTTATTGTTGGTGTGAATGACTTACACAAAAGGGACATTATTCATCGGGACTTGAAACCAGACAACCTTTTGATCGATAGTCAGGGCCATTTGAAACTTACTGACTTTGGCCTTTCCAGAATCGGAGTTGTAGGACGTCACACATACCGGCACCGAAAGAGCAGTGCCTCAGAGCATGGGATCGAGCTTTTCCGGCGAAGCCTAACAAACAACTCTATGTTCCAGAGCCCACTTGCCAACAGTACGGCAATTGAGTCACCGGAATTGAATCCTCTAACCCACAAGCGGCACCTGTCAGTCACACCCTTTTCGTTGTCACCAGCTACCGATCAACACAAGTTTAGTTTATCCCACGGTCACCTGGCCTCGATGTCATCTTATGAAACAACACCGGTGATATCAGGCGCGAAGAAAAAATCTATATCCCATTTCAGGGCCTCGAGCAATCGCTCAGGATCTGCAAGTAGCGGCGTGAATTCTCCAATTATAAATCCCTCGAATGTGAGGTCTCCATCTGAAACATCCTTTGCTTTACTCGATGACGAGTGCGAGTTTCTGGTGAGTCCCGGTCAGAATGAAGATTCTATCCACTCTTTTGCTTTATTCGATCCAAACCAGGATCCTGACAACTTGAAAAAATTCGTTGGAACACCAGACTACCTTGCTCCTGAAACCATCATGGGCGATAAACAAGGCGAATATTCAGATTGGTGGTCCATTGGCTGCATCTTGTTTGAATTTTTGTATGGATATCCACCTTTTCACGCAGAAACTCCCGAGGCCGTCTTCCAAAACATCTTGAGTGGCGAGATTGACTGGCCTGCATTATCTGCGGAGGAAGACTTGGAGTTCTGCACCCCCGAGGCAAAGGATTTGATTAAAAAGTTGCTCACATTGAATTATGAGCACAGACTCGGTTTCCACGGAGCAGAGGAAATCATGCAGCACCCGTATTTCAAAGGTGTTGACTGGAATAGCTTGTACCTGGAAGCACCGGATTCATTCATACCTACACTTGATGGCCCGGACTCCACAGACTACTTTGATCTCCGTGGTGCTGACATATCTCATTTTCCTAAAGATGACCCAGAGTATACAGCAATAGAACCTTTGACGAAAAGACGGACAGATCTGAATTCCGATAGTGGATCGCCGGGCGCATATTTGTCAATGCCCAGTACACCTACATCTGGCAAGAAGGAGAGACGTGGAAGCAAACTAGCTGACCCAAGTGAGTTTGGGTCCTTCAACTTTCGGAACTTGAATGTATTAGAGAAGGCGAATAAAGACGTGATCAATCGCTTGAAGTCTGAGCATCTTGAGCATAGATCAAGTTTGTCGTCATCCTCGTCTGAATCATTCACTCCGGGTCATAGTAAATCCCGTGGTCTGTCGATATCTTCCAACATTGTCAACCTTGGCAGCCCTTTCAAGCGTCCCCTTTCACCAGCATCTATAACGATTGGCCCGTCCTCTCCCGCCAAGGATAAATTACCCCAAAGAATGAACAAAAAGTGGGACAGTGCTACCGGATCTACTGTCAGCAGTAGTCGCTCGCGTTCCCTGGCGCCGTCGCTCTCAAGACAAATCTTGCTGAGAACTGCCAATGAGCAGTCACCATCCAGTTCTGACAACGAAGAGAGTACATCCGCACTTCACAGGGTGCAGAACCGAAGGGACAGTTTGCGGCGCTTGAATAGTTCCGCGAGTGGCTCGTCTCAGGGCACTCAAGGGACGCAGTCTCCTCGGAAAGACTTGGCTAGTTTCGTGACACAGAGTGAGCTAGATGTTTTGTATTGCGAGCCAATACCGATTGTGCGCCACACGGTTTCGAAGATTATGGAAAAGCAAGGCTGTATTGTTTTGCCAATTGCAGATGGGGAGGATCTCATACGACGCGCTACTAGTAAAGTCAAATTTGACTTGATTTTCACAGCGCTACGGTTAACAAAGATTGAGGCGATCGATGCCGTTAAGTTGATTAAGTATACCAGCGGTGTCAATTCAAGCACTCCGATCATTGCAGTCACCGGATTTGCAAAGGAGGCCATAGATCTGGGCATTTTCGACGATGTGCTTGAGAAACCCGTGGATGGAACAATGATCAGGAACCTCATGACTAAGTTTCATTTTCTGAGCGTCGCGGTTGAGTCAGAGCCCGAGAATGATAAGGTAATAGTGACGTCTGAGCAGTCATCAAGCGGTTTTTGTGCTGTCCTCAGCGTTTGCAGGAGTTGATGTTTGCTTCACAGTATCAGGATTGAAGACAATCGAAGGCTCAGCTTCTTTCACATGCGAGTCAGTAGGGGAAGCCTCCAATTTGATGGCTACCTCATGATCTTCCTCTGTCTTCGATGCAATCTTGGGTTTCTTGGCTGGTGATTCACTGGTGGATGGGTCCACAGTAGTGGGCTGAGCGGATGAGTTCAAATGATCGGGAATGCCTTCTCTCAAGTAATTATCCCTATACCACTTTAATTGAGCAATGCTCTCCATTATGTCCGACCTGGCCGTGTGGGCCGCCTTTTTCTTTGGACACTTCTTCATGAGGGCAGGGTTGTGACGATATCCGATCTCCATGATGGACGACACATCTACCAATCGGTAGTGCAAGTGATCAATAATTTGGGGAAACTCCTTCATCATGAAGAACTTGTCCATATGAATCGAATTTCCGGCTAGAAGCGACGTGCGGGGCTCACTGATATACGACTGGATATATTCCAAAAGCTCTTGCTGTACTTTTGCCAAGGTTTGTTGGGGGTTGGCCAAGATTTTTGCCGTGAGGCCCGATTCGCCATGATGAGACACACACCATTCATTCATGTTGTCCAAAACTTTCTTTGGGACATAAACGGTACTCTCATAACCTTCCTCATCAATGATGTTCAAATTACCATCAGTTATGATGCAGCAAATCTCAATGATGTGGTCCTTAGAAATGTCTAGCCCCGTCATTTCACAGTCAATCCAGACCAAGGGTTTAAATATGGCAGGAGACGACAACTTTCGCTTAGTGACTTTTGCTGGCTCAAGGGCGGCCGGGGACGGTCTTTTGAGGAAACGGCTTACCAACGAAGAAAACATGGGTTTACTAGCTATATAGGAAGGCGATGTAGGGTTCAAGAAATCAGACACAAGGCCGGATTTCCCCAGTGAGATGAGGGCGTGCGCAATCTCCGGCATATTTCCCCTGAGTTTCACGAACGGCTAAGCGTCGGTGAGTCTGCCGATACGTTTCACGAGCATAGTTGCTGGAAGGAAACCTTGCTATATATTGAGTCTTTGAGGTTCTATTCGCTTTAACGTGTTAAGAACTGCCACTGCTCTCTTACTAGAAGATATGGAAGACTTGAAGATCGAGGCCCAGTCACGTGACATACGTCAACATACGATGGGAATTAAGGGCTAACGTGTGAGATGTGGAACGACAAGTTTTCGGAGTCAATTTTCGTTTGACGAGAATGGAAATCACTAAAAATTACTTTCTCATGATTGGTGCCTACATGTTCATGTGTGTGGGCAGCAGGATGTATTTATACACTATGGTGAGTAGAATGGGGTCGTATTGATAACAGTTCACTATCATTCAGTGGACCAAATAACTGGGATTCCTCTCGTTTTTTTCCATTTTGGAGTCAAAAGTTGCCGAATGGAGGAGACTATAGCCTCAACAGCTTGGCCCTACCACGCACTACCATGTGACGGAGTCCAAGATGTTTTACGAGGTTTTCCTTGAAAGTGAGAAATCTTTCGTGCAGGGGAACTCGGAAACACAAAAACCTCTTAAAAGTATTATCTACTAGAGGATCCTCTTCTTCGGGAAAGAGAAAACACAGTCGATATGTGCTGATAAGAGCGCATTGTAGTGACACCTGTCCATAGGGAACACATCTGTTGGGCAGAGAAGGGAAAGTACCCATGTTATCTTTTCAAAAAGAACATTATCGAGGTGGAAACAATTTTATCGCGCTGTCTTTAATACCATGGCGAATAATCTCTTTAATCAAGATCCACATAGACGTTTCTCACTAGGTGCATATGAGACCCATTTTCCCACGCACGTTTTGAAAACGTGGCCAGCTTGGGCCCCTCTGGCAAGAAGTTTTCTTGTGAAACATGTCTAGCCATTCTTTTTCTTATTCCAATGCAGTCACGTGGCAGTAACGGGCCCAAGTAGGAGTCCAGCGCCCAGAATTGGTGCTCCTGCACATACCACGAACGTATATATCCCAATGGGTATCTACAGTCTAGTTGATTGGTGAAAATTCGCTTAGAATAACCCCCAATCTGAGCCTAAAAGCCCCAAAACCTTCCAAAATCCAAAAAAATCGGTATGGATAATGTTTCATCGATCACCACCACCCACCTTTATGCGTTGCTGGCTGCGAAATACCACTCCACCAACGCGCGGCCCATGTTTGCAATTCGCGGTGCCCAGGCCTCGCAGACTCTATCCAGAACATATAAAAGTATATTTTTTTTCGTGCAAACACCATCTATTCGGATAAACCGCCACATGAACAAGCGCGATCAGTTTTACTTCTGGTACTTTGTGTTCCATATCCCGATCACGGTGTTGATCGATTCGTGCCTTGTGGTGCCCCAGGCATACCGCCACCCGGTGCAGGCGTACCTCGTTGATTTCCATATAAACTTGAATAAGGACTTCCTTTTGCGAGACCCGCCGCTCTGGCTCCAGGTTTTCGGTGCGTTCGAGCTTTTCTTCCAGCTTCCGGTGTTTTTCCTGGCCGCATACAAGCTTTACCAGGGCCGTAGGAACATACACGTGACTTTGGCCTTATACGGCTTCAACGCCTCCTTCACCACTGCTGTTTGCTTAGCTTACGTGGTGCAAACCGCCCATTTGCATGGCCTCACAAACGCAGAAAAGTGGAACTTGTTTGCGCTATATGTCCCTTATCTAGTCATTCCTGCGTTCATGATGGTCGACTCTGCGCTGAGGCTCTTAATCTGGGTGGATGAAGCACAAAGAAAAGAACGGGCTGAGAATGAAAAGAACCAAGCCAAGGCACTCAAGGGGAAGTCTTTGGCGCGAAAGGTCAAGAAATCACTGTAGAAGGGGGTGTTTATGCTTTTGGCTCGATCATTCGTGTGATGGTTGGCCGGATGTGGAAAAGTGAAAAGCCAGACTGGAGATCTGTCTTAGATCGGACTCGAAATCGACTGAAATTCGGAAAATCGGCTAAATTTTGGTGTTTTTTTTTTGTTTAGTATCTTGTCGAACAAAGCCTTGAGTGGCAAGTTTGAGCTAATAAATCATTCTGATGTCAGTGTTACTTTGGATGTTCTACTCAGGTCGTACAGGTCTCGGCTCCTGGAGCTTTAGAATCAGTTTGAAAACTTCTCAACAGCCACTGATGTTGAATACGCTACCTTTATTTCCTCAGCAAAGTACATCGCTAGGCACTGAATTTATATCGATTCACCTATGTAATCGCTTTCAAGCAAGATACGTAGCAAGGGCGCGCATATCACCCTCCACAGCCCATTGATACCAAGCTTCACCGAAACTTACTGATACTTGGCAAGCAACGTGTCAACCAACTCGATGTATTGCGCCTCGGCGTCGGTCTGCGAAGTGCCCTTCAATTCGTCCCAGGCCTGCCATTTGTACTTCCCCTTCAAGTCAAACATGCCCGGTTTGGGCGTCGTGTTGTCACCAGCAGTCGCCTGCTTGTACAAGCCATACAAGCTCAACAACTCGTCGTCAGAAGGGCGCTTGGTCAAGGAGTTTACGGCTTCAGCCTGCTTGTGTTAGTATACGCGCCGAGACCTCGCAATTGCCGCCATACCGCTGCCTAGCACACATAGTGTGCACTCAATGCATGTCCTTGAGGGTCACAGTAGGCCAAGCCGAGCTTTTCTGGAGCACACATACTTTGGCGGTGAATTCGGAGGAAACCATGGTTGTGGAAGAATGTGGTGCGCCAGGCACAGAATGTTGGGCCGCGCCGCGAGATATAGTTGCGTTGTGGTCACGTGACAGAGGCGGCGCGATGCTATTGTGGGGAACTGTTGCGTTGGTTGATCATATTTTACTGAATATATTCCATTTTTTTTTTTGCTTGATACCTGATTGAGGACTGGGAGCCAAAATTGCTTACCTAGCTCTCCAAAAACTATATATGAATATATGTAAAACCCTAGCCAGCTTCGCTACCATGCCTAGCGGCGTGGCTGCGTCGTTTTTCTTTATTTCGCTTAATGCCTTTGAAAGTCGTTTGATTTTTTTTCTCTGCCGGTGAAAAAAGTACTGTCATGTCTATCAAAGTGGCTAATCTGGTCTGAATTGTTTGCTAATTTCGAAATCCTCGCAAAACTGGCCTTTTTTCTTCTTATGGCCATCGCACCGACCCAAATTCGAAAAGATGATCTCGACCACCTAAAATCAACGTCCGATTAACAAGAAGCATATCTGTCCATCATGGAGAAACCCGTGTATATCAATTGGTTTATGGAGAAAAAATACGCGTAATCGTCACATTTTCTGGGACTTTCGCAGCTTTTCAATGTGAATTATGAGAAAGAGCCATATGGAATGTCTGTTATGAGGTCTATAAATGATACTTTTCTTTGGTTGATTTGTGGGTAGCCTTATTCGAAGTAAATTATGGTCGTTTTATTATAGTCGTCGCTTCTTTCGAAAATATTGCTCCACATTATTGTGTACTACTGGTGGCCCGCTTGCACACCCCGAAAAGGATCCATAAAGTAAAACACACAAAGATTACACATGATTCGGCAGATTTCGTCCTCATTTCAAGTATCGTGTTTTATGGTGAGACCTTTTTTTCTTATTTTGGAAACAAACTTCACTTGAAGACGACCGCTACTCAGAATTGACTCAGCCAGCAAGGTGGGACGTTTTGTCACCAGACAAGCACCGATAAATAGAACCCTCATCTGGCTGTAGAAGCCATTGATATCTTTTAGATTTATAAGAGAGGAGCTTTCTTTAAAGTGAACTCTTTCATTTCTGGGACCTCGATTAAATGTCTACATGGCCGAAGCGGGGAGTAGCCATTGTTTCCACTTCTGCAAAAGTATGCATGTTATTTCCTACCCACCCCAGATCTTTCAAGCACCGCTGAGTAACGCCTTTATGTTGCTTCTTTCTTTTTCTTTCACATCTACAAGCCGTACAATATGCGCCGGTACGTCGTATGCAAGCTCAGGTCTGAATATCTCAATTTGTGACTATGTATCTTGCTTTTAATCGTTTGTAAATTGTGTTCAGCTAGGTAAGCATCTTTGGCAAAGCTATAAACTGCATTCTCTCCTTGAACATTGCATGGTGGGCAAAATCTACGCTCAGGCATCTATGAGGTGAAACCGTCAAGTGATCTGCTTAAGATTGATCGCAGCGACATTGAAAAGAGCTCGGATGCCATGCTTCTTCCGTAATTTTTCTGCATTAGTAACGAATGTGCGCCGAACTTTGAGGAGGGATGGATGCTGATGACTATTTGAGAATACACTATTTAGCGTAGTACTAAACTGGACTGGCTTATGATGAATAATGAGTCAGTCATGTTTAAACATTTTGGTAATCAGATTAGAAAAGATATTAAATCTTTTTGTGGCTGTCTAAAAAAAAGGTGATGGCGCGAGAATCGCACGAAAGGCATATGATCTAACTGTTGTAATTGCATCTATACGATTGTTTCTCAAAATGTGACTACCAGGTGCTCCAGTGGCGCAGCTGGTTAGCGCTTCGTGCTTATAGCCGTTCTACGGACGTTGGTTATACCAAAGTCACGGTCGTGTGAGGAACGCGACGGTCGTGGGTTCAAACCCCTCCTGGAGCATTTGTCTTTTTTTTTTATTCTCCAAAAGCCTGTGTTTTCTTTCGAAACGTTAAATGAATCCT
>JAKTYQ010000348.1:0-11456 GCA_030674525.1 Metschnikowia chrysoperlae
GCTTATTCACGCTACTATTTGCTTCACGGGGAGCCTGACCGCACGAAACCACGCACTAGAAGGAAAGCTGGTGAGGAGCGTGGTCGCGGCACGTATGAGAGGGAAGAAGATGACGAACAGGATTTGTTTGCCGAGAAAATCAAATCGACAACAGAGAAAAGAAGGGCAGATGACATCGAGGAGGATTTATTTGCCTCGCGGTTGCGTGAACGTTCGCCCGGGAGACAGTGATCAAATTAATAGACTGAAGATATAGAGACTTTGAAATTTGTGCAACTCTCTTGAAATTCTACCGTATGTAGTGGTCTTTCTGAAGCGAGAGAGTATTATGCGTTAATTTTGGAGCCTTTTGCTTGTCAGGGTCGATCTTTTTACGGGTCGGCAATTGCGAGGATATCAATATTGATATTCGACATGTTCTGAGCGGTTGCAAATTGTCTTTGGCTCAATTTCGGAGGCCTGTTTCTGAAATTTTCTTTCTCCGCACACTCTCGGAAGCAGAGTGTTTCAGAACAAGACCGTTATAAGCTAGTAGTATAAGAACTCCACTAACCAAAGGTAACTTTGCTTGGTTTGTTCCGAAACGGACATAACTTGATTTGTCTCCTTCTTGGCTCTCTTTCTGCCCCTATCTTGGACTTTTTTTTCGTTCGACAAATTATCAGAATGACACTAGATACAGATCCTCGATATATGAGAGGGAAACCTCTGATCAAGACAAACAGTCTCCCACCTCTTGATTAACCAAGTGACGAGGCGCATGCGCTATCAGGATCTGTATCAATTCTATTGCTGTTCTACTAGTTGCCCTCCTGGCCGAAGTCGTTTGTGAAGCTGACGTGGTTTGCAATGTCATTCGCGTTCACCGTCGGACGGTTGTTTTTGATAGCCTTGATGAAATCCTTGACAGTCAACTCAGGCTCCTGGAGCTCGTCGGTGCCGATATCGAGACAGCTCATTTCAGTAGCACCCTCGTCTCCAGGCGAGCATGGCGTGAGCTTGTCGTCCCGTCGCTTGAAGTGGGTTGCCTGCTGGATCTTACGTATCGGCTGCATTAATGCGTCGCGCACAACCACGGCAACATCGTGGCCCGAGTATCCGTCAGTCATATCCGCCAACACCTTCAAGTCCGCTGGAGAGCACTCACAAGGTACATCTCCAATATTCAATTCGAACATGCGGCGGCGAGCCTCGGCGTCGGGTAAGGCAATGTATATGCGTCGTTCAAACCGTCGGCGCACTGCCGCGTCCAACTGCCATGGGATGTTCGTCGCGCCTAGAACCAACACGCCGCTTGGGTCGTTCCCAACACCATTCATTTGCACCAAAAGTTCCGTCTTAATACGCCTCGAGGCCTCGGACTCGCCTTCACCACGGGGACCACACAAAGCGTCGACCTCGTCAATAAAGATAATGGCCGGTTTGTTCTCTCGTGCCATGGTGAAGAGTTGCTTCACCAACCGCTCGGACTCGCCCATCCATTTAGACACAAGATCCGACAGCGACACCGAGAAAAACGTCAGATTTGCCTCCGTTGCCACGGCTTTTGCCAAAAAAGACTTACCCGTGCCGGGAGGGCCGTAAAGTAGAATCCCCAGCGTCGGCTTGCGGTTACCTGTGAACAACTGCGGGAACTTCACCGGGAGAATCACCGCCTCTTTCAAGGCATCCTTGGCCGTCTCCAACCCGGCAATATCGCTCCATTTTACGTTTGGTTTTTCCAGCAAAATCGCGCCTGCCAACGCGCCACGAAGCTTCTTGGTGTCGGCGTCATCATCATCCCCTGAGTCGCCGTTTTTCCTGGCCTTGGTGCCAGACCCTGACGACTCGCCCAGATTCCCTCGTGATTGCTGTTTCTCCAAATGTTCTTTCAACTGCTCGGCGCGCGTCAAGTATTCCGTGAATTTCAGCTTGATCAACTCCTTCAGTTTCTGATTCTTCTCGTATTTCAACGCCAACATCAAGTAGTCTAACCCATTGTAATAGAGCTTGTATGCCTCCTCATACCGCGTAGCCGTGTCAGCCTCGATGGCCTTTTGTACTAGGTCTATACCCTTATTAAGAAACTCAGATGCTCCAGACATGATTTGATAAGTGAACGTAATTGGTTTTGGCTGTCTGAACCGCAGTGTGAATTTGAATGTCTTAGATAACGCTCTATGCTAAAGCCGATAGTGCGGTGCGGTGCGGGCACGACGGCTGATAATTGTAGCTCTGCAACTTATTTAATATGTGCAAGATGCGGCTTGGATTACGCAGTAATCAGAACTTCCTGAAATTTATATTCCGCGTTCAAAAATTGATTCTTTACCAATTTGGCACCCTTTCAGAGGTGTTTTGACTCTTGGTTACTGTTTCACTGGGAAACATGTTTAGCAGCCAAATAATTTGACTGTTTCTGGACCATAATAGAATATACGTGTTTTCAGCGAGGTTCACCGGGTGTCTATGCTTGCCTTCAAGTAGTATTCTTTACAGCAACCCAGCCTGATGCTCCAGACAAATTGAAAGCTCGATTTCTGTCAATTTTACAGTGCAACATTGAAAGATTGAAAAACGAGTGTTATTCTTTTGAGAGACGAATCTCTGATCGTTTTTTAGATATGCCTTATTTCCGCGCAGGTGCAGAACACTGCACGTAAGCTGACGTACTTGTCCATAGCTTAATTCAACCTAAGTCCAATTTGATTAATTTGATACCGGCTAAATCTGGGCTACATTGAAAGAAATACTAGCTGACCGTTCGAGCCATCGGATGAGTAAGATACCTGCATCTTCAGGACCGCCCCGCAACTTTTTGATCCCTCATTTGAGTGTTGAAGTGGCATTTAGAGTCTTGACCAATCTTCAATATCCACATAGAAATTGCACATGGGTGTCCCCAAAGTTAAGATCGTATGGAAAATTCTTCAAAGTGCTCTTAATATTCACCTTGATGCACATGAATCCCCAAAAAGTCACCTTTTCTTGCAAATGCAATGTGTTGGGCCGAACGCGTCTTGAGAGCAATTCAATCAACGTTCTTTTTTGTTTTTCTCTTTTTTGTTTTCTCTTTGTTATAATTCTTTTGGAATGACTCGTTAAATAATGTTTCGACAAAATGTCTTCAGTACAAAAACATGTTTTCTTCCAGATGCGTGCTGTAGATCAAGACCGCATGATGCACCAAGCACCGGTGATTCTGGATAACTGAACAAACATGACATTATTCTTTGATTTGTGAAAAGCAAGCTCTCAATTGTTCATAAAGATCAGACGCTTGCACAGCCTTTTCACTAATTTAGATTTTCAAATGAAGACAGCGACAGAATCAGCTGAAAGGTGCATCTCACATAGAACTTTGAAAGCAGACGGTCAATCCGCGACAACCAAGTCACCCGTTGAGCTACACTTTTGCTGTTGCAAATATCGCCACAAATGGTTTGTCGCATGTTGCTTTGGAAAATGCATTTGTTGACAAGAAGCAAGGTAAAAGCTTGCACATGACGACTACGATAAGTCGGTTCAATTGTTCCAGCTTGCGAGTAATGGAGCGCGGTTTCTGGCGGCATTGCTTGTTGGCAGGCTGCAAAATTTAGTCAAAGGACCACCAAGTTCAGGATCGGCGCTTACCATGGATCGGGTTCAAGTTCTAGCCTGAATTACTACTTAGGCTAGAACTAAACGAATTTGTCCCCTCGCGCACATCTCAGCGTTGACTGTATTCGATAGATTGCACACTCAACCCGAGTTGTCATGACACCATTGCCTAAAAGCCATTTTCCTCAGATACATCGTCACCAAGGGCTTTTGTGGAGCTTGCGGGGCACGTTTCTTGACGGGTGCTTTATTCTCAGGCAGAGAGGAAGGTGGCGTTTGCTCCAGAGGGATCGGAAAGCAGCCCTCGGTTTCAAGACGGTTCCGGAAGTACTCAATCTGAAATCGAAAGGCACTCTTGTGAGGGTTGGCCGATAACATATTCGGGTTAACGACAGTTTTCAGGCATTTCTCGTAAGCTTCTGTCACCTTCGACTTATGTCCTGCAGAGCATTGGCTGGGCATGCACAACTTGACTAGCCGAGACCAAATTTGGCTTTCGCAGACTCCGTATGCCTCAAAGAAGTCCACCAAAGGGACAATCTTGCCATTTCTGGCCAAATCGATTAATCGGTTCATGCGGGCTGTTAAAGGCAGCCGGTCTAACTCTTCTCTAAAAGGTATCAAGAACTCGTTTTCAACAAAATCTCTCGTGTAGATGGTATTGTGGTGATGATACAGCAACAGCAGGTCAATGTTTGTTCGAAATGTTTCTGAAAACTGACTTTCCACCTCCGCTACATCTCGTGCAACATCCTCTGCATTGCCCTCGAACATGATGGGAAATATCTCGGTTGAGAACGTGCAATAGGCCTCGAGCTCCTTTGTGAGTCTGGACACTCTTTTCATGAAGAGATAGTACCATTCTGGAAACAAGATAACGTTCAGCTTTTCGAGTTTATACGGCACAACACCTTTATAAGAACTTTTTCTCGTCACTCGGCGAGCAATATGCTGCGGCGGGGCGTAGAAGCTTGTCGTAAAGTTTATCTTGTGAATGTCCATGTAACATTGTCTATCGCACGGGAATAACTCCACGTCTCCCATACTATTCAGAGAAAGCCAGCTATGGCCTTGAGAGGGTGACGTGTTTCGTGACTGCACGTTGAAACTGTCCTCAGTTTTGGCCTTTTTGGTAGGTACCGTACCTTCAGACTTGGCGACATAGTCTTTACCTGAGGATTTTCTTTTCTGCTGCATTTTTCGGCAATAAGTCCAGAAACACACGGGTTGATTAGATAATTCCTAGGACCAGTAGAAGTGCGCGGGCAGAGAGGTGCAGGCAGCACAATACATTTCCCCAGCCTTGTTGAGACGACTAGTGTCTGGCTAATTTGCATGTCAAAAGACTGTGCCAAAAAAAGTACTTAATCACCGGCATATTCAAACATTCATTTCAGTTGCTAGCGGTTTCTATATGGCCCATATGCGGCGATTATAGTTAGAATGCGAAAAGCGGAGTTCGCTGCGAGTCAAGACACGTCTTCGGGGCCGCACACCCGCTTTTAATCTCTATTTCTGATCCAAGCCGCACCAACCGCGGGTACTGACGTTTTGGGTCCTGCGCGATGCCGCCAGAGTTAAAATGCCCGATTAGTCATCTCCACCATTTGGGTCATAAAATTCTCGGTAAAAGAATCAAACTTCTTGCTGGGATTCTTGAAATTCGAATACAGAAAGTGTCAATCGGATCATTAACTTATAATAAATCGCCTCACCAGGTTTCGTGGCCACATTCTTCATCACAATCACACTCCACTAAACCACACCAGAGGTAGATAACGCCAGACGCATTATACACCCAAGGCATCAGAAATTTCCCACGTCACTGGTCGCCCCAAAACAATTGACCGACTTGTTTGTTCTCCATGCTGAACCTATCGCTCTCATCTCGAGAACTGTTCAAGTCCGAGAATTTCGTTCCCCGTGCTCTAGATGAAGAGTCTGAGCTCCACCACACAAATTCTCGCCTGTCTCTGCGGCTCACGAGAAACACCACACACTTGTCAGAAATCAGCAGAATAATCCTGGGAATACGAGATGATCGAGGCCTTGACGCCGAACAGTATGCTTCTTATCAAGGTAATATGGAGCCCGAGGCGAATTTGGTGCGGCAACTCAATTCCGCCCCCGACGGAATTATCGAAACCGAGGATAAAGAGCTGCCCAAGGTCGGGGACGAAAAAGACAGCGCGGAAAGTGAGAACGATCACCCGCTCGATGGTCCTTTTGCATTCTGGCAGGCATTTTTGGTCATGCTAATGGTGTTCCTGACCTGGGGAACCAACGCCGCGTTCGGCATATTCTTAAACTACTATTTGACATCCAATTCTTTCCCCGGCGCGTCCAAATACGATTTTGCCCTCATGGGTGGCATGGTTGTGTTTTTGGCTCAGTTTTTGGCCCCTTTCAGCACACTTTCCGTTCGTGTGTTCGGGCAAACCCCAGTCCATTTGGTAGGAATATGCATCCAGAAATTGGGGTACATGCTAGCCGCCGAATGTACGCAACTCTGGCAGATTTTTATATGTCAGGGTGTCTTGGTCGGAATTTCCTTCTCCTTGATTTTCATTCCAGGCACGCTCGTGATTCCAACGTGGTTTGACAAATCCAAGGCATTGGCAATGGGTATCGCTGTCTCCGGTGCCGGTTTGGGTGGCTTAGTGTACAGTTTGGTGCTTAATCGGATCATTCAACAAACAGGCAATCAAAAGTGGGCTTTGAGAACCGCGGGGCTTATGAATTTGGCGATTTCGCTCTTCGGCACAGTGTTTTTGCGCAACCGCAATAAGCAGAAAATCTCCTACAAGACTACACTCAAGTGGTCTTTTGTGAAAAGTACGTCACGGGTCGTATTTAACTTCAAAATCTTCGATAATTACCCGTTGATAATCACCGGCTTGTGGTTCGGCGTTGTCTTGCTTGGCTACGTCATAATCTTATATTCTTTCGCCGCCGTGGCCACCTCTGTTGGCTTATCGCACACGCAAAGTTCAAACATTTTGGCGGTGTTGAACGCGCTGCAGGTGGTGGGACGACCCCTTCTAGGAAATGTTGGTGATTCGTTTGGCCGCAACAATACGGCGATTGCCATTTGCATATATGTTGGAATACTCTCCACTGCTTTCTGGCTCAATGCGACTACTTATGTGTCGATCATGGTGTTGGCCGCACTCATTGGCGGTGCCGTTGGCATTGGCAGTTTGATGTCGCAATCGCTAGCCTACGACGTTCTCGTGTTCCATGGTATTCCTGAAAAAATACCCGCTGCATGGGGCGGACTCAACATAATCGTGTCGCTCTTTTCACTTCCCGCAGAAGTTATTGCGCTCAAATTGCAGACTAACGCGGGCCCCAGATCATACCGACATGCACAAATATTCACAGGCTGCTGCTATTTCTTCGGTGCGCTTATGATGCTCGTTAATAGGGAATGGTTGATCAGACAGACATTCATGGTTAGGCAAAAACAGGCGAAGGAGCAGTTGGCAGAATCATTTTTGCTTACAGATGAACAAGAGGACTTCGATAAGGAGTGTTTCGAGGGCAGCACCAATCTCCCAGAACTGGAAAAGATTCTTCAAGAGAGAGTTGACAGGTACAACCGCCTTCTACAAAACAGCCCGTTGTGCTTTTTTCTCCGCATGTTCTATCCAATCAGGGTATAGTCCTAGAGGTTATTTATAATGAATCTATCACTTGATAGATCGAGGCCCTTTCGGGACGACAGGTGATCTTCGAGTAGCGTTGAAGATTCGCTTTATATCGTGAAAGGGCTTAGGAACCAATGACACAAGTTTTGAACTTTTACAAGCTAATGTTTGTCTCTCTTTCTCAACTCTGAACCAGGCCACAAAGTAGTAAACAGAGCTCTCTTGGTATTCCCTGGTCCAAAAAGGAGATGTACAATAAAAGGTAGCGAAGCTGCAAACTTTGAAGTAAGCCAGTTATTGATCTGTGGCAATTATCAAACGTCTTCAATAACGCAAATGCTAGTTTGCGCGATACCATACCACGCCCAGAAGTACCCTTACATCTCTCGAACGCATTACAACACAATGATTAATGACTTTATGAAAATATACAATGTATGAGCACCTTAACGGTTAGACTTGGCGACTCTCTCCAACTCGTCCTTCTTCTTGATGGCGTAAGAAGTAGAGGAGCCCTTGGCGGCGTTGATCAACTCCTCGGCCAAGCACTCGGCAATGGTCTTGATGTTTCTGAACGAAGCCTCTCTGGCACCGATGGTCAACAAGGCAATGGCGGTGTTGACTCTTCTCAATGGAGAGACATCGACAGCCTGTCTTCTGACAGTACCGGAGGAACCGATTCTGGTGGAGTCCTCTCTGGCACCAGAGTTGACAACAGCATCGACAACAACCTGCAATGGGTTCTGCTCGGTGAGCACGTGGATGATCTCCAAGGCGTGCTTGACGATTCTGACGGCCTTCAACTTCTTACCGTTGTTCTTACCGTTCATCATCAAAGAGTTAGTCAATCTCTCAATGACAGGGCACTGAGCCTTTCTGAATCTCTTCGAGGCGTATCTACCGGCGGTGTGGGAGACGAACACAGGGGTTCTGATCTGGACGTAGTCGACCAAGGAAACATCCTTCACCTCAACATCCTCAAAAGACCACTTGTTGAACAACTTGATCTCCTGCTGGGCGGCTTGCACGTCAGCTGGGATTGGCGTGGCCAACTCGACCAACTGCAATTCCTGCTGCACAACTGGCTCCTCGATTTGCTGTTGCTGTTCCTCGACGTCAGACATTTTGATAGTGTGGGAAAAAAGGGAAGGCTTCGGAAATTGGCTCTTAGCGTGTGCTTGACATGAGCGAAAATTTGCCAGTCGTCGCGGGTCTATGTGCAGGTTACCGTGCTCAGATGTGAGCCCGCACCGCGTTTTGTATTGCAGAACTCAGCATGCCTGCCGCATCGGGCTAGGGCTTGCGAAGAGCGTGCCCTTGCTCTGCGCACGTGACGCGAACTGTACTGATAAGAAAAGTACTAACTTGCCAAAAATGAGTGATTTCGATATTGTAAAGGCAGATTAAGTTCGGTTAGGCGCTTCAGATTCATTCTACATGCTCCTGGAGTGTCTAATGTTGCGCTTCGGCCTGTTTGTGGCAGCCTTATCTACCAGATCTGCTGAGCTCGCTACAAAGTAAACGGAGAACTAGTTGTTTGCAACTGTACCGGCAATACTTATTCTCAGGTATGATAATCAGAGTTTGGGAAGTTCAGAAGGACTCTCGAAATGATTTTGAAGCCCGCCCCGCATGTTACTGTAGCCCTTTACCACGATAGATTGCAAAATGCTGGGGAACCTTTCGACCGGCATATAACACCTGAAAATTTTTATCTACGTTTTTACCGCTTCGCACCAATTAGGAAATGTATATTCTATACTCGCGCTCGCGTAAATATCAGCATGTTTTGCAGCTCTTTCAATGTACCACTAGGATCAAAAGATACATCATTTCAAGTATGAGTGGAGCGTTACAGGCGTCCACGAGGTAAAAGGAAGTATCGTTTTTCTTTGAGACCGTGTCACGTTACTCCGACAAAAAGGTGTCGTAGCATATTTACCTTTTGGACTCTCGTTCTCTAAGCCTTCACAGGCGCAATCGTCATTAGGTGAGATCCAAAATTTATTGGTTCAGTTCTGATTGATTGGTAGCTCACAACAAGGATATTAGCAACTGTCGACAAAAAGTCGTCTCATGTGGCGTGCCAACCTTTTGACTTGCCGTCGAGGCGTCCTCTATTTGAAATTAATGGTATAACTTTCAGATTTAATCATCCCACTGCAAATAAACTGAAATTAGCATTCAAAGTGCCTAGGCTTACGAATATCAAGTTTGACCAAAGAGCGTCTGATTTTACAATCTTGAATACGAATTTAATGCGGCTGAACATGTTGACGATTGTGGTCAGGGTTACACAACCACCGCGAGAGTATACTTCTGAAAGACATCAGGTAAAAAAAGGCAAGAGGAAAAAACGATGCTATGTGGTGCCCATTTGCATGTGCCACAGTGAAGAATGATTTGCAAACTAGTAGTATGGCTCATCTTTAGTAAGGAGCTTGACGGAATCAACCATGATGCTAACGACGGGCACGTGACTTCATCAGCACACTTGAGCTAAGAACACTAAAGGCAATCCAGCGACTTCCAAGTGGATAAACAAAGTAAATTTTCTCAGTAAGTTCAATGCTTATTTTTGCGCAACCAGACTATACCTGTTCGTATTGCTTTCCAACATATGGTCACCAAGGATGCGTACTAAGCCTCCAGGTCACACCATGCGGCGCAGCCCATATCAACACTCTGAGACCGGTGACCGCTCCACCAAAGACAGATTTTTATAGATACCTGTGAACGGTCGCCATTATGTTATTACAAATTTGACCATATAACTGTAAAAAGCTTCGCTGATTTCTACAATCAGAAAGGAATATCTGGTACGAAAAAGCCCCGGTTCCGGCCGATGGCAGAACGTTGCGTGTACCAAGAAAATCATCATGCCTCGCAAATTTCCTGCACACACTGGCTCCACAATCGGTGATGTTTTCGGCCCGGTCACCAAATGTGGCGATCACTCGTCACAACACTTCTTTTGTTACAATTTGCTCAGTAAGTTATAGACATGTCTGGATACAATCCTCCTACCGGTCCTCCGCCAAGTTGGGATGCCAAGAACGCCGAGGCACCACATGGCGCTCCACCTACGAATGTCTCTAGAGGTTACGCACCCCCACAACAGCCCAACTATCAGCAACAAGCATACCAGCAAGGATACAACCAGGGCGGATATGGCCAGGGCGGCTATCCTCAGGGCGGCTACCAGCATGGCCCTCCTCAGGGAGGTTACTATCAGCAACAGCCACAACAGCCGTACTATGTACAGCAGCAGAAGCCTAGCAACAACAACAGCAATTGTTTGATGGGCTGTTTGGCCGCGATGTGTTTGTGCTGCACTTTGGACGCGATTTTCTAACTTCAGACTTTGGAAACATGTGCATGCTTGTGGTTTTTAAGTAATGTAATACTAATACTTTCGACGATACCATGTGTAGCCTCCAGTCCACTGGCTGCTGAATTGTAAGATCTAAAGTGATGATCCTCTCATTCAGGCCGGTAGGCGAGCAAGAGCTTGTATGCTCGTGCACTTCCTCGTTGCTTTTTGTTCAGGTATTATCACATTTTTTTTTTCTTCACAGAAAGAAAGCTGATCATCAGGAAACCACCGGTTAATGGGTGTCTCTACAAGGCGCTCTTATCGGAGTTTCTCACACAACTCAAGAACCGCAAAAGCTGTAAAAAAATAGTTTTCTTATGATAAATAGTATTTTTACAGTAAACACCACTCATCGACACAATTCGTTCATATTATTTGGGAACCCATTTGGGGATTTTTTAAACCATTTAATCAAAAGAAGCCAAGCGTTGAGTAAATGTGTGAGCAGGCTGCTCTCTTCGTGCAGACTACTGCTAAAACATATTTGGTTGCCCAAAATTGATGTTCAATGTCTAAAACACATCGAGTGGCCAAAAAGGGTTTTTTTTTAAAGAAACAAATCGTATTAACAGGAAACCGCGATTAAACTTTCAAAAATATGTATATCTATAGATAAAACAAAACCTGCAAAGCGTAAATATTGGGCAAACCCCTTAATTGTGATTGTATTTCTCTGTATTTCAAACTGGACAAAATCCAGTTTCATCAAAGCCGGTGTAGTATAGTGGTGAGTACAGCTCGTTGTGGCCGAGCAGACCCAAGTTCGATTCCTGGCACCGGCATTACTTTTTGCCATCTTTTTAGAACTTGCAAAACTAAATACATGCTTGTTTATTCTATTTAAGTTCAAT
>JAKTYQ010000349.1:0-11419 GCA_030674525.1 Metschnikowia chrysoperlae
TAGCCGTCCCTCTACGAGCAAAACAAAACAAAAAAAAGAACCTTGTTGTAAATTGCAATAGTGTGGGGGATCGAACGAGTCGGAGCGCCGGGCATTTACGCCGGTGATGCGGCGCAAACTCCGAGGAAATCCGAGCTAATCATACCTCAGGCGCTAAGTCCGGCGAAAATCACATTTTTCCAGCTTGCTTTAGCTGAGCCATTGACTTAGAGCCGCTTGGTACGCTGATATTTTCAATATTCGAAGTTGTTGAATTCATTGCCCCAAAAGTAAGAAATCAGGGGTTTTTGCCAAGCGCGGTATGTGTATGCGAATGCCTACGTTTTGCACATAACGTCCTTATCAGCCAATCATAACATCTTAAAATTGTGCCGGATAAGCATGACCGGCCGTAACACGAAATGCGCCTGCACATACCATTCTCGGACTTTAATTCACGATTCCGCCATGTGAAAAAGTTGGCCTTTTTTCCGGTTAATGTTTTCACGAAACTGTTTGGATTCTCGTATTTCGTATCGCGAATTCTTTCCGGACAGAATCAAGGTTTCGTGGAAGCGTACCTCAGTCCTTGTGGACACACATCATTGATGTGCTCTGTCGTCAAAACGCCCGGATATTTTAGTTTTATCACCTACAAGCGTCGAAATTTATAGCTTCGTCTCCTTGCGTTTGCATCCATACCCTGTATGTGGAGTATGTGTGCCAATCAATTTAATAGGTGGCCTATTCTGTCTTATCTCTGTGAGCGAGCACTTCTGATTCGAATCTGTATGTGCGCCTAAATCGCGCCGAAAAGTGGGCTGATAAAGAATCGATACAAGATACGAGAAGACACCCCGAATGAGTAGGTCAAGGAGTTCATAGGAAAATCCAAATGGACGACTTATAGCAAAGCCCTTTCTCCATAATTATTCCCCTTTTTTTTCTTGAAAGTTTGTTGTCTTGACAGGCGATGAATTTCGCTGGCTGCGCCTTCATGGATTTAAGCTTAAGGGCCATATTGCATCATCTTTGATCAACCCCGGCTGCTTGACCCCTTTTTTTTGTAATTCATAAAGCGAGCTTTCTCAATATGTCATATCATGCATCTATGATTGAGAAAAGGTCTTATTATCTTATCGTGATCTCAAGTCCACCTCATGGCCATATCTGCCTTATCATGAGCACAAGTCGTGATGCTTCTTCGAATGAAAACATCATAGGCAATAAGCTCACGCCGGTGAACCAAGAACAATCAGTCTAAAGAAGTTACAGGAAAGAAGTCACATGAAAAAGAATTAGTAAGAGACGTCTTCTTCCCACATTGCAGGGTAGACCAGATCAACTGGCTGATCATGCACGACAACGCGAGCTGGGTTATTACTCTAATCTAGTGTTTCTTTTCATTCTTTGGGTGTTTATCAGCTCGAAATCAACCTGTTACAAATAGATCTTTCATTTTCATTGAATTCCTGCTTTCAAAAAAGCAAATGTGCCTAATCATTTTTTATTGAAGCGCCTGTGAAGCTCCCATCATGGTGCTCTTGAGCTAACACCCGTGCATCTCCAGATAAACCTCAGGCTTAAAGCTACCCCACAATTTTAACCTGGCGCCCAAGAATGTCCAGTGAAGCCACACGCCTTTTGGATCGCCCAAATGCAGTATCGCCGAATGACCACCACCTATCGATTTCGACGGTGTCAATGCTAGCCATTGGCGGCACAATCGGCACGGGGTTGTTCTTTTCAGTGGCCACGCTTATCGCGCGTGGTCCTCTTATGGCTATAGCGTCCATGTGTTATATTGCGTTCATCGTTGTAATCGTTCTTGAGGTAACCGCCGAGCTCGCAGTGTTTTTCCCTGAGGCTTGTCTGATATGCAAGTTCCAGTTTGTGTTTCTCGGCCGGCCAATCGGCTTGGCCAATAGCGTCATATACTGGCTCAGCTGGGGATTCACTTACGCGCTAGAACTATCCATTGCCGTGTCGATATTCTCATTTTGGTGTCCGGAAATAGCAACAGAATACCAATCGTTGTCAATACTTGCATGCTGGCTTATACTTACTACGTTTAACCTATTCCCCGTGGATGTGTATGGTCAGATCGAGTTCTGGATATCACTTGTAAAAGTGGTGGCCATCATTGGCTGGATCGCAGTCATATCCATCTCCCTAGTGTCAAAAGACGAGTTTTTCTATGTTTGGCTACAAGACTGGCCCGAATCGTTTGTGGGCCCGTCTGGATCATGGACAAAACACGTGGTGGCTTTTGTTAATTGTCTCATTTTCCTGTCATTCATCTTCCAGTCCGTGGAGTCCATTGCCATCACCACTGGCGACATCACCGAGCCGCACAAAACGATTCCGAAAGTGACTAAAATCATTTTTTTGCGCATAGTGGTATTTTACTTGGTATCGGTGCTTCTTCTAACGTTGCTGGTGCCATTTTCAGACCCTGAGCTTACAAATCCTCAGGTGGACGACCTTCTCTCGTCCCCATTTCTCATCGCCATGATCAATTGTGGGTTTGAGAGCTCGGGCGTTCTCTTGCTGTGTTTTAACTTTGTGATTCTCTCCGCAATCATATCTGCTGCAAATTCCAATGTGTATTTCGGGTCGAGATTTCTAGTTGCCATGATCCAAACACACGGTGCTGATACAAGATGGAGCGTTTTATCCTATAAGAATGCTCAGAACGTTCCCATATACGCCATACTACTCACTTCGTCTCTTGGCCTTGTACCGCTACTTATGAGATTCCACTCGATCTCAATGCTATTCACGGTTTTGTTGACGTGCTGTGCACTGGCCGGAATGCTCATGTGGCTTCTTCTTTGCGTCTCGCATATTCGGTTTTCGCAGGCCCTCAAGGCACAGGGCAGAACAAGAAGGTCGTTGAGGTATTGCTCCAAATGGAAACTAGAATACTGGGCGTGGTTTGCCCTGGCGAATTTGATCTTGATTTTGCTACTAAATGGGTTCACCAACTACTGGAATTTCTCCTGGCTTGCGGTCTTGGGCTCTTACATGACCCCCTTGGCCTTTTTTGGTCTTTGGTTGTGGTTTGGAGGATTTCGAGACTTTAGTTTGAAGCCACTCACCGATATTGACTTGGATGGAGGAAATTTCAGGTACAGATGACGTCATGGTTCTGATTGCCGCGTGTCTCCGAGACTCAGTTTGTGGCATTTGATTTTCATCCAGGGTTGAAAAATAGCTTTCCTACGGCAAAAAGGGTGTTCGAGATATACACTAGGAAGTTTAAGATCAGCATGGTCGTGAAAAAGCAAGACTTCTTTTGAAGAGCTCAACCCTGCTTCCTTTTCATTTTCAGTCACGAGCACAGCATGAATGGCCGTTTCACGAAAGACGTTATGGGATAGCAAATGCCACATGAAGTGATTGGATGGATTGGTATCTTCACTTTCTCGTACCCGACACGGAGAGTTCCGTGGTGATGCACCAAAAAAAAATCAAAAAGAGCTATCTGGATTGTCAAACGGTAAACGACTCTGAAATCAAATTACACTATTTGATCAAATCATCGTATCTTGACTTATTTTCGCATGCTCGTATGAACCGTCTCATGGTGCTTATGGTGCGCATGGATGCTACCCAATGTTGGCCCAATTCTTCTCGACCTCCTTTTTGGCTGATCAAGAACATGAGCCGACTCTGATGTTTTCTTTTTCATTCTTGAAGCAGATTCTTCATAGTCGTTCGAAATCAGATTCATGTGCCGTGTATTGAAAATCCATACCAGCACAGGTCGTAGTGTTTTCCCCATGTTGAAGCACAACTTTGCATTGCTGCTTTATTGTCAGTAAAACATATAAAATAAAGAGGTGGCTTGATTCGAGATTAGTATGCAAAGTTTCAACACTTTGACCGCGCTCAACCAATAAGTCAAGGTGCCATCGAAGAAGGCCGTCCCGAGCTAAACAAATGCACGCGATGAAATATATAATGGTCATTCATACACATTTTGATGCGAGTAATGTACTTTTTTCTTTCTGTGTCGGATTCAACTAGATGTACTTTTCTTGGTGAAAGGTCACTCATACGCGAGAAATATCATGCGTGGCAATTGATTTAAGGGCAATCTCCGATGTAATATAGCTACCAGCCAATGCTCTAAGTGAGAAGCTTGTGATGATCTCCCTTGAAGAAATGCGGAGTCTGCAATTTTTGCATTCAGAGAAGTTGTATTGAAGGAGAACAGAATTCGGAAGATGATCGGATATGAAGGGTATAAGTATACCTTTCTTTGGACCATTTCTCTGGTCTTGGCTAAGTAGACCCTTTTAGTGGCTCTAGAATCCAGCGCACACTCATCAATCACAGATTTCGGATATCCGATACGATGCGTATAGAATCTGGTAAATTCTTCGTAATTGACGGCGAGATTCTCAAATTTGGTTAGTCGTATTCCGGAAAAACCGTTCAAAATTTTCCATTTGCTACTCTACGTACACTATAACTTCCTTTCAGTGGCCGGTGACTGGTCTGTGGGTCAGGTGAGCTCCAGCTGGGCCCTCCCCAGTAGGGCCGGCCGCACGCACTGAAGGCCCAGTCATCAGATACCTCTTTCGGAAAAACACACCTCGAAATGCATCATCCCTCCCAAATTCCACCCAAATACCTCTCTGACACAATAAAGATGTGAGGAAAAAAACAAAAATCAAAACAGAAGCATCAATCAAACAGCGCTTTCTCGCCATTACGATCAGTGGGGTGGGCGAGCCAGACCCCCAGTACGGCCTCTGGCCCCTCTCTGGCCCTTACGCGCATGTGCCACATTCCCTCGCGCCCGCCCAATTCAGTGGAGTTTTTTTTCTGTTCACCCGTGGAAATCCGCCCAATTCGAGGGTGCGCGTTCACTGCTCAGGGTCGAAAACGAGGAGCCGAAGCCGGATTTTTTCATTTCATTCCACCTATTGCATAAAAGGTCATTCATCAGGCAAATTCTGTTGCGTTTTTTCGGTAGACGCTAGGCATACTGCGTCAAAAACACTGGTTTTTTTTTTGAATCGAAGTTGACTCATCTGTTGAATCGGACCAAACCCTTCTGTCGTAACGTCGTTTAGCCCTCACTTGCCGCCCGGATCAAGCTTCGTGGGTCCAGATATAGGCGCACGAGATCAAGACGTTTGGCATCGCCACCATTTCAGAAGTTCGCCACCCTGCTGCCACCACGCACTTCTTTTACGCCCGGGTCTCACCACATATTCTCGTTTTTTACGGCCTGTGAACGCACTCATGAGTTTTCTACGCAGGGATAAGTCCAAGTCGCATTTGTCGCTTAGGGAAATGGCTGCTGGCCAGCACTTCTCCTTGAGCCATGGCTCCGTTTCCGACAAGCTCCGGGGCCGCTCGTCAGGCTCTTCAGGGGTGCTGGCGAATGACGTTCCCGTGACCTACCCCTCAGCGGCGGCTGACTCAAGAAAACACCCGCTGCAGGGCCAAGAAGAGCCCCAGCCGCCGCCAGCAACGATGAGACGTGCTCACAGCGGGGCTGAAAGACGCCCGTCACAGAAATCCATGACTTCTTCCTCCGTTTCAGCAGCCAAGCCGGTGGCTAATATCTCGCTGAGGCCAGAAACACAACAGGAGTCTCGCGGAAATGGCATCGAGAGCAGCGTAAATCCGGCTGAAGCCACTGAGAGCCCCATTCTGTCATTTCAGTTTCATAATGCGACGAAAAGACAACCACTCTTTCGCGCTCAGACATCGAACGGTCTGATGTACTCGACGTCTTCTTCTCCACAGCAGCCGACGCCACGCACAAGCTCACCAGCCGCGATTTCGCCCAGCACACATGAATTCCATGACTCGCACGCCCGGCCCCCTACTGAAGGTTACTCTCCCAGACTGTCTTATGCAATTTTGCCATCTCTTCACGACGGCGAGCAAGCTAGCGATGCAAGCGCAGTTTTGAGAGATGATTATAGAGGGTTTCACAAAAACAAAGGTGTGCGCTCGAACGTGCCGCCGCTCGCGCATCCCATCAAACCCCGGTTTCGGAAAAAGGGCAATGCTCTTTTGGGTAAGCTAATGCACTCCAACCGGAAGGATTCTGATGCGCTGCTTCATACTGTGGACTCGACGGACAACTCGTCGATGAATGAGATGCTGGTAAGTGCATCTCAAAACGGAGCAGCTCTTGGTAGCCTGCCGCACTCGAACTTGAATAGGAAGAGTGTCAGCTCGAACAGTTCTTCTAAGCATAAATTTCGCCTCCCGTCAATCTCCCTGCACCATCATAACAGCATCGTATCAGAGAGCCCAAGGCACAATTCAGTGCTGGAAGAAAGCCGTTACTCGGGTCATCTGTCTGAGCCTCCTTCGAAACATGGCTCTGTCTCAGGAGCAGCAGGGAGCCCTTCAAAAACATTCGATTTGGACTTAAATTTTGATGAAATGCAGTCGATTCTCAAGAAACCCATCGCCGCCGAGACTACCTCAAGCAATGACCAGTATGAAAATAGATCGACGCCAGTGGAAGTATCAAGGGGAAAGGAACCTGCTCAGGATGATGCACAAAAAAATTCCAGCTGGAAGGCACCCGACTCCTGGGATGTCACAGCTTTAGGATTCTACTCAAACACTGCGTCCGCCCCGGTGTCGGAGCTGGAAGAGTCTGACACAGACAGCTCACACAAGTCCTCAAATGCAAAGAGAGAGTTGCAATCTAATTCTCTGAATAATTCATCAATGGCCTCTTTGGCAAGTAATAAAGCAGCAGACAAAACCGCAACCACGCATTTGGCAGCAGAATCAAAAAAATACAAAAAGCGGGCCGAACATCATCCGTCTTTTCCTCAAAAGTCGTATCCTCTTCTTTATGGAAATGTCGCCAACAGAGAGTATGGCACGGAGGCCAGTTCAAAAAAGGGAGCAAACCATATCATCAGAGTCTTCAAGGAGGACAACACGTTTACTACTATATTGTGCTCGTTGGAAACAACTGCTGCAGAATTGCTCGTCATGATACAAAAGAAGTTTTTCCTCGAAAGCATTTCTAATTTTCAGCTTTCCTTGTATGTGGGAAACAATGTCAAGCTCTTAGAACCATTTGAAAAGCCTTTGAAAATACAAATGGGTTTGTTAACCTTGAGTGGATACTCTGAGCGAGACAACTTGACTCTCATGGGAAGGGAAGATCTATCCTCACTATGCAAAGTAGTTGTTGAGGATATGGCGCTTCGCAACTTGACTCATGAAGAAGAGGCTTCTCTTTCGAAAGACTATATCAATGTGGACATTTCTGGACACAACTTGCAAACAATACCAATTAAATTTCACCAGCACACTTATGAGATCGAGAAACTCAACGTCTCGGACAATCCAGCGATCTATATCCCGCTAGACTTCATTGAGTCATGTTCGAATTTAAACAACATCAAATTCTCACGCAATGGCTGTTCTAAGTTTCCCTTGAATTTTTTAGAGGCTACAGGGTTGACTGGTCTTCTGATGGAGTACAACTTTTTGGATGAAATTCCGGCAAGAATCAGTCACTTGAAAAAATTGGAAAATCTCAAATTCAATTCTAATCAGCTATACTATCTTCCCAAGAGCTTTGGAAAGCTCCTGCACTTGGTCTCCTTGAACTTGTCATCAAATTACTTTCAAACATTTCCGGAATGTATCACTGAGCTAATGCACTTACAAGATTTGGATTTATCATACAATGATTTGTCAAACATCCCGGACACCATAGCCAAACTCAAAAAATTGGTCAAACTCAATTTGAGTACAAATAAATTGAGCAAGTCTTTACCACAGGCCATGTCCAAATTGACTGATTTGAAGAGATTGGATATTCGTTACAACAAGATTTCTAACATTGATGTGCTTGGTTCCTTGCCTAATCTTGAAGTAATGTATGCCTCGAAAAACTTTATCTCAAGTTTCAGTGATAAGATGGAGAGATTGAGGCTTCTTCACTTTGACAGAAACCCCATTACGTCTTTGGAATTTGAAGTCGTGTTGCAGATGCTCACAGTCCTAGACCTTTCGAAAGCCAAAATCACTGCCTTACCAGCCGAATTTATTGGAAAGATTCCGCATGTTGAGAAATTGGTTCTTGATAAAAACTACTTGGTGACTTTGCCAGATGAGATCGGAAATTTACCAAAGTTGAATCATTTGTCACTCTTCGGGAACAACATTCAAAACCTTCCCGCATCGATTGGAAGACTCTCATCCTTGCAGTACTTAGATTTGCATTCCAACAACATTGACACCATACCTTCTGAGATTTGGAACTTGCATGGCTTGACTTATCTCAACTTGTCATCGAACATATTGTCCATTTTTCCGAAACCTCTGTTTGCTGTTTCCAAGAACATGTCTTCATCTGCGCTATTCAACACATTTGAAAGCGGAAACAACTCGCCAAGTGCCGCTTTTGGAAGTGATGTTGTTTCTCTTTCAGACAGCTTGAGAAATCTTCAGTTGGCCGACAACAATCTCAACGAGGACTCCTTTGAGTCTCTTGCTCTCTTGACGAGTTTGAGAGTATTAAATGTCTCATACAACGACTTATCGGAAATACCTGAGGGGGCGCTCGCTCAACTAAGACATTTATCTCAACTTTACTTGTCTGGTAATAGTTTGACAAAGCTACCAGCAGAGGATTTCGAGAGTATGCCTGAACTCACCCGCCTATTTTTGAACGGCAACAAATTGCAGACCTTGCCGTCGGAGTTAAGCAAGTGTCAGAAATTGACTGTCTTGGATGTGGGTTCTAATATCTTGAAGTACAATATTTCAAACTGGCCTTACGATTGGAATTGGTCCTACAACAAGCGTTTAAAATTTCTCAATTTCTCTGGGAATCGAAGGTTTGAAATCAAACAAAGCTACATCGCAAATGAGGAGACGGGCGAACCGTTGGACAGTCTTTTGGTTCTCAAAGATCTCAAAGTGATAGGATTGATGGATGTGACGCTAACTACGCCAAGAGTTCCTGATCAAAGCGTGAATGTTCGTCTACGTACATCATCATCGGAGTTGGACGATGTAGGTTATGGTGTCTCAGATGCAATGGGTGGTGCAGACGCTATCGCATTTAGGGATTCATTTATTCAAAAGTTCAGAGGAAATGAGAACGAGGTTCTTTTGATGACTTGCGACGGAGTTGGCGGATCAAGCCGTGGACAGGGTCACTTGATTTCCTTTTTGACAAAGCAGCTATTCATACCAAGCTTCACTAGCGAATTAGAGAAAATCACTACTGATGATGAGATTCCAAATGCAATGCGGCGGGCGTTCTTGTCTTTGAACAAGGAGATCAATTCCGTATTTGCGAGCAAAAAGTTTGGAGCATTTACCCCTTCGACAACATGCGTTGAGCTCAACGACTTGAGTTTGAAAGAGGACGCCGCAAAGGGATGCTGCATCTCGGTGTTGTACATCAAAAATGGAATTGTTTACTCCGCTAATTTAGGTGACATCGAGGTTATCTTGTCGAAAAGCAACGCAGATTACAAATTCTTGTCAACAAAGCATGACCCGACACTGCGGAAAGAGTTCGAGCGTATCAGGGCTTCAGGTGGCTACGTGTATGGCGATGGTGCTCTCGATGGTGACCTTCATGTTTCGCGAGGTGTTGGATTTTACAACTATGTCCCACATACTCATAGCGGGCCGAGTGTGTCCGTATACAACCCAGCAGGAGCGGACGCCATTATCATCATTGGGTCCAAGGTTCTTTGGGACTATGTCACCTATGATTTAGCTGTTGACCTCGCTAGACAAGAAAAAGACGATCCGATGATTGCGGCCGAAAAATTGAGAGATCATGCCATTTGTTACGGCGTGACCGAGAGGGTATCGGTGACTGTGCTCTCTTTGGGAGATCAGAAGAAAAAGAGACAAAGATTGGCTTCAACATACATGAATCTTGGGAGGGAAGTTGAGCTTTACACAGGGAAGAAGCGGAGAGATCGAGGGATCCCATCCGGAGACACTGCCTTGAGACGTTTAAATGAAGAAATTGAGCCTCCTATTGGGAAGCTAGCTTTGGTGTTCACAGACATCAAAAACTCGACCTTGTTGTGGGACACTTACCCTGTGGCTATGAGATCTGCAATCAAGTTGCACAATACCATGATGCGCCGCCAGTTGAGAATCGTGGGTGGATACGAGGTCAAAACAGAAGGTGACTCTTTTATGGTGTCCTTTCCTACACCAACCTCTGCACTTCTATGGTGCTTTAATGTTCAGAACCAGCTTTTAGTAGAGGATTGGCCTAACGAAATACTCGAAACAAATGAAGGCTGCGAGGTGACTGACTCATCGGGGAATGTCATTTTCAGAGGATTGTCAGTAAGAATGGGTATCCATTGGGGCTCTCCAGTTTGTGAGCTAGACATGGTGACACGCAGAATGGATTATTTCGGACCCATGGTCAACAGAGCGTCTCGTATAGAGTCGAGCGCAGATGGGGGC
This sequence comes from Metschnikowia chrysoperlae, assembly GCA_030674525.1. Lineage (NCBI taxonomy): Eukaryota > Fungi > Ascomycota > Pichiomycetes > Serinales > Metschnikowiaceae > Metschnikowia > Metschnikowia chrysoperlae. The sequence goes on from JAKTYQ010000349.1 coordinate 10,438, forward strand.
CAAATTGCGGTCAGCTCGGATTTCTTGCATGAGATGGAGCAGTTGTATTTCTTGCATGACCAGATCGAATCGGGCGCGATGACTTTGGGGACAGCATACGGCGGAAATGTTGGTGCAGGCGAGATCATTGAAAAGGAGATCAATGCTATTGAAGACTTGGGCTACGAGTACATTGAGCTCGGGGAGAGAAAATTGAAAGGCCTCGAGACGCCTGAGAAGATTGTGCTTGCATTCACCAAGAATTTGGCAAAGAGGTTCGACATCTTCAAGAAGAGGATGTCTCAGGATCTGGAGTCTGCTGGCAGGATCCTTGGCACGTTACCGGTTGATTCCGTGCTATATTTGCGATCGATTTCTTTAAGGTTGGAGCATCTTTGCTCTGTCATGAATCTGGGATGCAACGGAACGGATGAGAGATATGGGAAGTTTACTGGCGACATTTACGCCAGCAACATCAAGAACAATCGCCAAGAAGCCGACGTTGTTGCGCTTTTGGACCACCTCGTAACCAGAGTGGAACATTGTGTTGCGGCGTTTGTGTTGCGGCGTTTGAGTTGCGTCAATCATACCAGAGAATGCGCGGAATTGATGGGCCGATTGATTTTACTGAAGATATCGATATATGGACGCTTATTGACGATGTGAGGCGAGTTATGGAGAGTATGCTGATAACAAGGCCCCAGATCACGGCAAGTTGAGCAGGTAAGAGACAATTTGGACTCTGGCGAGCATTGATCGGGCAACATTTCAATAAGAAGAAAGCATGATGTTTACACACGCAAAATAAGCAGACTCAATTAAAGCATACTAATAGACTGTAGTAGATACTAGGCACGGCTGATGCCATTGAGTCTAAAGGCCGCCGCATTTTGAGGTCACGTGACGAAACACCACAAACATGTGCACTTGTGCATCACGACATTCAGTCCTAAAATGTCCACTTTCACGCCACACGCCGTTCGTTTCCCCAAATGTCGTTTGA